>CACRXK020002250.1:6097-45020 GCA_902702795.2 Paramuricea clavata
GATCGGCAATTGATAAAACTAGAATGGTCGAATAGTACGAATAGTCAGCGAATAGTCGACGAATAGTGCGAATAGTCCGCGAATAGTCGACGAATAGTCCGCGAATAGTCGACGAATAGTACGAATAGTCCGCGAATAGTCGACGAATAGTACGAATAGTCGACGAATAGTGCAATAGAGACTTTGCAAGGCTTTCCACCGTGCTGTAGAACTAAATTTACCGAAGCGGGGGGTGGGGCTCTATTGACAAACATGAAATCGTGAAAACATTCGTTGATGTCAATGACGTCATACGTAATCGGTAAAAATTACGGGACCAACTACGGATCTGAGTTTTAACAAATATTTAACAGGAAGTAGAATGACAATCAGTGGCGCCGTGGGACCCATGTTTTTTTTTGGGGGGGGGGCAAGGGCAGTACTTTTCCGACAAACCGAAAAATTTTTCCGACAAACCAAAAAGTTTTCCGGACGACAACATTTTAAATCTTCACTCCCCCCCCCCGTCGACAACTTTGACAATTTCCGACAGCCTTGACAATTTTCCGACAATTTCCGGCAGCATTGGCAATTTTATGACGGGTGTCAACAATAGGGGAGGGCCATGCCCCCCCCCGGCCACTGCACGGCGCCACTGATGACAATCACTAGACGTATGACGTCATTGACGTACGTCGACGAATGTTTTCACGATTTCATGTTTGTCAACAGAGCCCCCCCCCGGTAAATTTAGTTCTACAGCACTGCTGCAAAGCCTTGCAAAGTCTCTATTGCACTATTCGTACTATTCGTCGCCTATTCGTGGACTATTCGTACTATTCGTCGACTATTCGCTGACTATTCGTACTATTCGTCGACTATTCGCGGACTATTCGTACTATTCGTCGCCTTTTCGCGGACTATTCGCACTATTCGTCGACTATTCGCGGACTATTCGCACTATTCGTCGACTATTCGCGGACTATTCGCACTATTCGCTTCGACTATTCTAGTTTTATCAATTGCCAACTAGGATTCTGGGACACTCGAGTCGACCACCGAAGTTGGTGGTCGACTCGATGACCGAAGTTCCAAGAAAATGTTGGATTTCTTGAATCTCAGATAAGCTACTTCCAGCATTTTGAGGAATTTTCCAACAAGAAATTAACCTTGCAAGGCAACACGGTGTGATGATGCGGTAATGAAAATGTGCGTGGTATAGTATTATTCACCACACTTCAAATTAAATCGACGCATTCGTCTTCTCAGTGTCACTGAAAGAGCAAGATAGGGTGATCTCTTTGGAGTATCTTTGCTTGGAAAAACTAAACTAGAATTGAATTCGCGTTATTCGCCCTAAAATGCCATTTCATGCCTTGTTCCAGTCATGGTTTAGGTTTCTGGCGATGTTTAAATTTCAGTCTCCAAATTCTGATCTACCGAGTCAACTGACTCGGTTGACTCAGCTAGTTACGGGCCTGCAGATGATGGTAAAATTTTGAAATGTTAACAACTTAAACATCATTTTCTCACTTTGGTACATAATTGCTGGTTGACCACATACTGCAGGTAGTTCTTTGGGGACAAAATTGCCGACTGGAGGGGCCAGTAAGAGGGCTGGGGGGGACATGTCCCCCCCAGTCCGTGTGTTAAAAGAGGCCCTGGAAAGGTTTGACTCCATCAAATTTGTGATGGAAAAACTGAACGCTTACAAGGTGAAAAGGTCCAAATACTTCTTTTTCTTTAAATACAAAATAGTATAAAATACAAAATAGAAAAAAAATAGAAATAGTACAAAATAAATACAAATAGTATAAAAATACAAATAGTACAAAATAGTATTTTTAGTTCCCAAATAAGACAAAAATTCTGGGAATCTAACTTTGTAATTCTCAATCATTCAGGCCATGAATTACCAAAAAAAACATGCTTACCCCTCGTTTAAGGAAATTTTACTAAATCTGAGGAATTTTTTACCGAGAATCTAAGGAATTCCAGGCAATGGGAAATGAGAGCACTGGCACTGGTTCGCAATCAATCTCTATGTTCGCAATCGCAATGCAAACTACTATTTACTTTCACTTTCCGAAATTTGGAAGGTTCAGCTGTGACTGGTCTGTTGGAGGAAGGGCGCACGGAATTGTTTTACCAGCCGACAGTTTTGTTGGCGAGCCATGGAGCCATAACAACGTCTGGAAAGGAGACTAAGAAGGTGCAAGATGCCTGTGAGTTGCTTGCAAAAATTACATTTTATTCTGTAGGGCAATGTTTTACTTTAATTTTGACGTATATGAACGTGTTTGTGCTATTGTTTAGTAATATGAGTGAAATCTAGACGAATTTCTGTTGTGTAGTTATTATTTGCTGAGTGCCCGAACACATTTTGAACACGTCACATTGTAAAATATGTGAGGCTATCAAATGAATGAATTCCTTGTACAGTAAACACGAAAAGTAATTCGTGTTTACTGGAAATGGAATTGTAAAATCGTTACCATCTTTAAAATTGTGAACAGGGAAGTGGGGGAATCGGGGAGTGGGGTAACCAAGAGTACAGGAAGTGGCAATCTCGTTCCCGAGCCTGCGATCCTCGGGAAGGAATGTGAGGCTCTGGGATAATCCGTTTCAGGGAGGAATCTGATTGGCCGTTGAAATGGAATGCGTAGTTCAATCTTAGCCAGGATTCCTGGCTTCCGGCAACAGATTATCCCAGATTATTCCGACCTTATCTATTTTTAGCCCCCCTGTGCAAAATTCCCTGGTTCCTATGCTAGTGGGGTGGTGAAATGTTAAAACAGGCTAACCAAAGGAAATGAGGGGGAAAGAGGGAACAGCAAATCATGAACTGAGGGATGTGGAAACTAGACTATGGGGAGGGAAGAACTAGCTAGGGGATGGTGAATCAGGAATATCAAGGTCATTCCAGAAAATATCCACAGTCCACACTCTCCCCACAGAGGAATTTCTGCTGTTCTGAGGGGAGGGAAGAGAAACTTTTTTCTGATAATAGAAGTGTATTTATTTAGGACATCAGAAAGGGGTTAACTTCCAATTTTCTCCTTGAGTTGGGGGAGGTACGGATGTTTTCTGGAATGACCCAATCAGAGAAACTTAGAATAAGAAATGAGAGAAAAATAGAAAGTAACCTTTCTGCCATTTTACTTTGGAAAAATAGAAAGTAACCTTTCTGCCATTTTACTTTGTTGGCAAACATATTATGGCATATTCACATTCACTAATCCTTAATAATTATTTAACATATTTTGCTTAAAAGTGTACATTTTGCAAGTGTAACACATCCATTGTAGACATTGTGCTGGGTACTATTTTTGTCTCTTTATTATAATAATACTTATTAAGATCTTTTAAAAAAATTTGTGTGCAACATATATCAATAAAAGTTTTTTGACAACAAAGTTTGCACTTTATATTTACCAAGAATTTTAAATATGCAATGTGAGTAATTTTACAATTTAATTACTGTAATTAATAGTTTTTATACTTAAAAATATTTTAATTAGATATTGATATAAAGCCTGTGACAGTGGCAGAGAAATACGCATGGGGGTTAGCATGCACGATACTGTGAATACAGACTATTATAATAGTTTAAGATACAACAGTGGTGTAGCCTAAGTCAATTATGGGGGCTCTGACAAGGATGACAAAGTGGCGAAGTTGATGTATTTCTGCAAATTTTGCATCTTTTTGAAATTGTGATCTATGCAAAACCTAACCCTCACTATAAACCAACAACCCTAATTGCCAGTATATAGCCGCATCAAAGCAGACCTTGAACTTTGAGAGGTGCAATTGCTCACCCCCACTTTGGCTTCCCTTTTTTCTCTAAAGAGAGTGATTTTTCACGCACCTTAGGCCATTTTAGTTGAAAATTTGACAACAAAATATTTCCAGTTGATCAGAGTTTTGATGTACACAGCGAGAGAGGTTCTTGCATAAATTAAAGAGATTGCACCTTATACCTTCAACAGATATAAAGTGTTGACTGTTAGTAATTTTGGTTGCTCATAATTTTATAGTTGTACAAGGATTTACTTCACTCAACTTTGAAAGAAGAGAAAAGGAAACATAAATTAAAGAGGCTTGTACAATCACCCAACTCTTACTTCATGGATGTGAAGTGCCCAGGTATGTGGTCTTGCATGTGACTAAAAAGATTTCCGAGGGAAGTATAGCTGTTGCACCTCTAATTCCACTATGATTTACTATACTTTTGATTTTAGATGCAAAACATGTATAGATCTGCCAACTTGTGTATGATAAAATATTGTTGGTTCTTTTACATGCAACAGTTTCAAATCAGATCTTAACAATAGATCTATAGCTAATTTGACCTCTTGCTATTATCATTGTCTACTGGCTACTATAATTCTACCACAGATCATAGTCAATGACAATGAGAGATTTTATCATTACCTTTTTGAGAGGCCTGGATCTCTAAGATTTCTTTCAAATAATTAAGCCATATATTTTGGATAATGTGTGTGTAATCTAATGGCTGCCAGTGTTATGTTTTAGGATGCTACAAGATAAACCTTGTATTTAGTCATGCATCGACAAGTCCTGTCCGGTGTCTCAGATGTTCAGCTATCTTGGGTTGGCCTACTGGAGGTAAAGTGAGATTGATAGAAGGTGGGTATTTTGTTTCTTTTCATTTACAATGTATTAGGCTGTAAGAGTGCACGGAAATATCTCTCCAAGAATTGCATATTCAAAATGGCTTACAGAATAATTAGCAGATAGATGCAGTGCCAGTCAGTGGTGAATTCACTGATTTTGTTTTTTCCTATTTCTTTCAGGCAGTTCATTCAGGAAGAAACAACAGTAAATAGTCATTTAATAAAAATTGTAATAGAATATTAATCACCATCAGCTGGTTGTCTTTTTTATGCTGCACACAACTTGAACTTCCATCTGCCAATGCGAATGTAACCCTCACTCATGACTCAGCCAAGATATCCGTTTCAGAGCAGAGACGCAATTTATTCGTCTGGACGTATGCGTCTTGTATATCAAGACGGGACAAATAATCCAACGAATGCACAAGACGCATTATGCGTCTAGACAAATGATATCGACTGTGGCGTCTCTTCAGAGGAAGAACCGAACATAGTAAGTTGTCTACAATCCGTGGGAAAAAATTTTCTTTTCAAACTTTGCCCCCCTCCCCCCTCTACAATGTTGGTAATTACATAATGATATGTTTTGCAAATCCACTTCACCTGAACAGACATTGTTATGGGGGGGGGGGGGAGGGGGCACTCCAAGACAAATAGTTGTTTCGATTTAAAAAGTACTCATTTTCATTACATGTCGTTAAATTTGGATATAAAAAGTCTACGGATATTTTTTCCAAGATTTTAGACGCATAATGGTCTTGTGCCGGCTATTAGTAAAACACGGAGCAGTAGAAAAACCAGAATCCTTTATGATAAAATACATTGTTTACTATTACAAATTTTTAGTGTTATTAATAAAGCTTTTTCGCGTTTTGCACGTTGGGGAAGTAAGAAAATGGGGGTTTTAAAAAACACTTGTGATTATATTTCAAACACGCCGCGCTGTGTTACTGAATAGGATTGTGAAACTCGACGAGTACTTGGCTATTGGGCAAATAGTGATAGCCACGACTACTTGGCTATATAAAAGGGGCACTCTTGTATATAACCAAAATCAAACGATTTTATAGCGTTCAGGAGCCAAACGAAAATTTTTGAAAATTTGGAGTCTCTATAACGTCGGAAATGGCCTTTACAGAGTCTTTACTACTGCAAAAAGGGCACTTTCTTTACAGCAAAAGAGGGCGTTCATTCAAGAAATACTTTTTTCGTTCTTTAATTAAATAGGGCACTTTTTGCACTTTTAATAAAGTGAGGGGGGGGGGGGCATACGCCTCCAATGCCCCCCCTTTCCGCGGCCCCTTGGGTGACGGATGGTCCAGATACTAACACATTTACGTCATGACGTCACAATGACGGCGTATCGGATTACTTGCCAAGCAATAGCCACTGCAGATCCACTGACTGGATATTGTAAAATCGATTAACATAATCTTTATTCCCTTCCCGTATATTTGAACACATCTGTCAAGATTCGTATGAAATAAAACTGTGGAATTTGGTGAGTATGTACGCAGTAGCGTAAACTTTCTGGCATAACATGCCATGCAGCGCTATACGCTATATTTTAAAATGAAAAATAATTTAATTTGAGCGCATTCAATAGCAAATATTTCAGTTATTCAGTAATCTTTCAGTTTCTTTGTAGAACAAGTCAAAAGGGAGGGTATTTGCGCTATAAATATGCTTGTTTGTACTACATGCATTTATCTATTCAATAACAAATATCTAGATTTGCTTCCATTGGGTATAACAGTAACATTGTAACATTGTGCCAGAGATGCACGTGTTGCACGATATTTGAACTTTGGCAACGTGCTTCGGTGCTAGCACAGTTTTGATTTCAGGTTATTAAATGTTGCTAAAACGTTGGTATACCCTAGCCTAGTATCTGCATAAACCTATAAATAATTTGATATATATGAAATTGAAAGTTTGGATTATAATTTGACTGATTCTAATGTCAGTAATGAATTTGTATTCTATTAATACAATGTCTGTCAAATATCTCAGACAATATAAATATAATTGTTTCTCTGAAACAGAGATGAGACCCAATTTATCTTACAGTGTAAAAGCAGTGTGCTACTCCGAGCAAAGTTAAGTCAAAATCTTTGTTGGCTATTTGGCATATTACCCAATGGAACACCAAATAGCATGTATGGTTGAGTACTGTATGTGCCTGGTGGATTGACAGTTAATAGTGGATATTTATAATCAGATGCATCATTAAAACTGCAATATGTTTGACAAAGATTTACTTTTCGCTTTTAAACTCCATATAATCAATTTACCTTGCCTGACCATTTTAGGGATTATTTCAGTAATTAGATAATTTCACAGTAATTACTAAATGAAAGCAACTTCCTGTGGACATAAAAATGGGATGAAATTTAATCTTATGCACAGATAAATCCCCATCTTGAGAGGAAGTGCTTACATGTGCAGTGTGCTTTAAGTTTTGTTGCGGACCGTGGTGCAATTTATGCCTGCATTTTCTTCTGCTAGACATAAACAAGGAGACTGTAAGAAATTTCACAGTTAATCAAGATCATACTTAATCAACATGTATGCTCAAAACCCAGGTAAATATTGTTAATGTTAGCCAGCACTTGAGCAAGCTTGTTGTGAGTGCATTTTTTGTAGTTTGTCTGTATTTCTCGTTTGCTTGTTATTTGTATTGTTATCAACTTATTTGAATCACAAAAATGTGTCTACATGACTACATCAGGTTATAATTGACTAAATCTTGAAAAGGTAGTTGGTAAATATAATATATCGGCAATATCTTGGGTATTGCAAGATGTTAATCTTTGCAATTTGCATTTATATATTGTTCCTTTCTTCATATTATTTGTGAAATGTTCATGTCTGAAAAGAGCATTTGACCTAATCAGCTGAACATCACATGAAACCATTTATACCACAACATTTGAATTAGAATTGAATTGCCAAACACATGCTAAGAGGCAAAATACAAAGCTTTGAAAAATTATCAGCAATTAAATTTCCAACCAGGAAAAGACAAAGGAAATTGTTACCACCATCTGTGTTTTTATATGTGATAAAAAATCATGTTAATTTACATAAATTTTGGCTTTGATTTTCTCAGCTTAGACAACGTTGATTTTCAAAATTACTTTGCCAACGAAGTCATACTGAATGCGTTGTTTTTTAAGCCATTTAAAACACTCTCAGTCATTGCTTTATGAGATAAACATACGGCTTTTGCCCGTGTTTTAGATCTGATAAAGTACTCGTGCTTGTGTTTCAAATGGCACATAATTTTGGGCAAGTTTTAAATAATAAGTAATTAAATCATTTGTATGTGGTTTAGGCTACCCACCGCAAGCAGGAAGTGCATATCCTCCTGGCCCTGGTAATATTGAATTTTTTCTTTTCATGCAAAATTTATCGTTTTTAAAAAGTTTGAATTTTATCGTCCATATTTTATTCAGCTCCTCCGGCAACTTTGTTTGATGCTGTGGCAGGTTATGAGAAAACTGTGTATGGCCAAGGTTTGTGATTACCGTGATGTAGTAAGTCGAGACTATAAGATCAGGTTACTTGAAGTGCGACTAACCACAAACATAATTTTTGGTATGTGTAGTATTTGGGTCATTCTGAGAAGAAATGCATGTAATATATCTACCCTTGTTGATCAACTTTTTCACTGTCAAAGTTCCAGATATGATGTCATTAGGTGATTTTTTGGTACAAAAAAAAACAAAGGAAAACTAACACAAAACAACAGCCTTTCTTCCCCTTGTCAAAATGATTAAATTCACACCATTAAATTTGTGTGTAACATTTAAATTTTAAACAACTTCATTTCACTGTGTCATATTTCAGGTTATGCTCCACCCCCTCCTAGTGCCCCTCCCATGCCAGAAGAGAGACGACCAGATGAAGAATTTGTAAGGTAGGTCAGACATGGTACTGACTACTGAGGCATGTTATCAAATATCATAAATTCTCTATTAAATCTCCTCCCTTCCAGGGATGGATTTGCTGGGGGGGTGTGTGCAGGGGGGGGGGGGTTGCACCCCCAAGCCCTGGCCAGAGGGGGTGCAGGGGGGGTGTGCTATTTTTTAAGATAAAGCAAAAAAGACAAAATGAGATACAGTAATTTGAGTAATAACATGATGATAAGTGAACTGTGAACAACAATTCAAATTCAAATACAGTAGTTGATGGGCGGGCGGCACACATGGCCGACACAACTCGGCAGTTGGCACCAGAGCACCTACCAGATCATACTGGATCCATCCCTGCTCCATCCTCAAATATAAGCCCTCCTCTAATAGCCCCGCATTTGAAGTCCCCTCTGTACCCCCTTCCCCCTATCTTCACAAACAACTGTTGATTACATTTGTTGATGGTCTTACTGTGCCAACTTGTTTCGAAGTCAATTCAGATATATGCTAATATCCGGCTGAAAATATACCTGAAGTAAATAAACCCCATCCATGAAATTCCAGAAGTATACATGTAAATCAACATTTATTGTGCTTGCCATTTGGATCTGATACAAAGATGGGTTGAAATCATATTTGAAATAGCTGTTTTTATGCCCAAATGGACTGTTATTAATTTTGTGTTTTTAGTGGCGCATCGATAACTGCAGAAGAGGCCCAGGATGCAATGGAGAGTTTTGTTGCAACACAATGCTGTTATGGTTCAAGTCCCGCCAAAGAAATGGAGATAAGGGATATTACACCATCCAGTGCTTATCATGTGAGAAACAAATTACAGTGAATAGTTGGTTAATCAATGTAAAATGCTGGTTATCTTCAGTAGGAATATAATATCTGTTTAAATTTCTAGTACAAGTTGACAACATTCACAGAATCTAGACAAACAGCCTGGCAGTATGAACCATTTACAGGTTGGTATATTGATGGTAGTCCATATTTATTCTAATAAACGCCCACTCCCTCAACTTACAGACTTTTGTAATAAACACCTTTCTCAAATTAACGCCTCTCCCTAATAGATGCACCTGTTTAACTAATACTGTACATTTCACTGCACTTTGTGAATTTGTGTGAATTGTGTCCAGATTTTGTATTTTTGGGGTTATACTATGAATTTTTGAAAATAAACACCTCTCAATTACACACCTCTCTCTAATACACGCCTGTCTCTTATAAACGCCCCCTTCCAAACTTTTTTTTTTAAATAAACGCCCAGGGTGTTTATTAGAATAAATATGGTACTGCTACTGACATACGAAACTGTATCAAAAAGTCATTGACTCATGTTTGTGATACAAAAATTTTGTCTCATGTTTTCTTGCTAAATTTGGAGTTGTTGTTTAAACGAAAGAATGTGATGTTATAATCCATTAAGTTGCATTGGACTCCACTGCACCTATTTTACTCAGTCTAATGCCAGACAATTTTACTCTTCAAGGGGAGAGCACTTGGCACTCAATGGGTTATCAGACTGTCTGCCCATGTGTGTAGTTAATTATACTATTTTGGTCTCTGAAAATGTGAACATGTAGTGAAAACATGTGAATAAATCTCCAAACTTTAATGGACAACTTGCATGTTAGACTAAATTTTAATCTAAGTAAACAGAAGGGAATAAAACACAACAGTTAAAAAGAACATAATGAAATTAGTAAAATAGCAAAATTTGGTTGCAAAATGTTGTAAAATACAGAAAATATAGCCTTGCAAAGTTTGCCTATTTTCAGTATATTTGTATTACGGGAAATTGTTATCATTTTCGGCTCAAAAATGGTAACAATTTCCGCACGTAATACAAATATACTGAAAATATGCAAACTTTGCAAGGCTATATTTTCTGTATTTTACAACATTTCGTAACCAAATTTTGCAATTTTACTTATTTTAATAAGTTCTTTACGGGAATTTACTTTTTTTGTCTAAATCAAAAATTAGTCTAACATGCAAGTTGTCTATTCGTAACGAATTTGTCATCATATTCGTAAAACATTCATTGAAATTTGAGGTTGGGTAAAAAAGATTTTGACTTTTTAATGGTTGGATCTGCAAACGTTTTACCAAAAAACATCTCTCTTCAGTGCCCCCACATAAACAACGACCGGTCCCTTAACATTGCACTCATTCGATATTTGTGTACTTATTCTCACGCAGGTCAAGTGGTGGATGGTCCTCACAATGGACCTGCCCCTGGCCCATGGATGATAATGGTTCAGCCGAAACAAATGTTCTCACCGTCGAGCACTAAACTTGAGGTTCCCCATACTGCTTCTGTGAAGGTGCATTGTTATACTGTTCGATATCGGTTTATGTTCTGTTTATTTACTTGCATGATACGCAGGGTGCGTTCAAAATTTTTAGTCGTACCTGACTGGTACTCGCTTACTGGAACCGCGTATGTGAGCTGGTACAAGCTTAAGACTCAAGGTGTACTTAGTCTTTAAAATGAAGTACATAAAGTGTAGGTTTCTGAAAGGTATTCATTCATTAAGTACTTGAAACTAGAAGTTAAAACAAGGAGAACAGTTGCATATACAAACACTACAATCGACTGGAACAATCCTTAGTCTCGTCCCATTAATCCAATCATGTTTAATGCCAAATCATGTAAGACCTCAGGGTGCGATAATTCGCGTACTTACGTACCGGAGTACGCCAATATTACTGTCTGGTACTTCTTTGTTTTCAGCCACGTACCACGTAGGTACGCGGAACTCTTGCTATCTGCGTACTTACGTTTTGCTGGTACCACATGACCTTTCCAAGTCCAAGGTATTCAATACCGTAATTTAGTTGGTATATCATGTGTCTGAGATGTCTTGGCATGAAACATGATTGCACTGATGGCACTAAGAAACGTTGGAGTCGGTTGTTTGAAATAGCAAAACACCCTTTTCAAATAGCAAAACTCCCTTTTGAAATAGCAAAACTCCCTTTTCAAATAGCAGAACACCCTTTTCAAATAGCAAAACTCCGTTTGCTATCTCGTAGTCTGAACATACTTTTCAGAAACCTATACTTTATGAACCTTATTTTTAAAGGTAAGTACACATTGAGTACGGAGTTTGTTCTAGCGCAAGTACGCGGCAACAACCATTGGCGTACCCGAGTCAGGTACGACTAGAAATCTTGAATGATCGCACCCTGAAGACCTACATGCATATATTCCAACTAAATTGTGGTTTTGAATAACTTGTGCTTGGAAAGATCAAATCACAAGTGTCAAGTGGTACAAATGGTACGTTGCTGGAAAAAATAGAAGTATCAGCCCATAATATTGGCATACCTTAGGGACGTAAGGACGCGATTTATCGCACCCTGCTGTGTTAGAATAAACACGTACAGAATGAATAGAAAGTTGTAACTTATGGACACATATTCCTTGCAGCAATGTCATGAATGTTATGGCGGAGGTTTCAAGCAATGCAAGACTTGTGCTGGACGAGGTTGGGTAAGTGTACAGTGGAGTGGTTTGTCTCTTGCCCACTGATCTTGCCCCCCCCCAGGGTCTTAGCTAGGATTTTAGAACTTGGGCGTGTTTCTAAATGACCAGGGTGTGCACATGTCAATTACCTCAAATAGCCAAATTCGCGGTTCTAGTTATGGTCGCCAACAACAGACCATACCTGTGGTTGTTCTATGCTTTGCAACCAAATACAAGGCAAGCATACGCTCATATTACGCACTGACATTAAAATATTAAGTTTTTTCAGCAACTCTTGGGGGTATTTAAAACCATTGTAACACCATACAGTTCCCATTATCCACCAAAACATTAAAACATCACATGCAGATCACTTTCGCCAATTTCAACAATAACCGTAGATTTTACAAACTTTCTTACAACGTACAGTGAATAGGAAGAAATTCTGTCTGTTATTTTATGAACCTACACAGCCTTATATAAATAATGAAACCGCATTCATTTTATCTAGCCGTGTTTTTCCTTTTTTGGCCGCGATAACACGGCCAACATGGCCCTCTGGCTAAGACCCTGCCCCCCGCTTTACTAAGTTTATTTGATAAACGCAAATATATACTTACCCTGGATTCCAGAGCCTTCGACAGTAAATAATAAATTGAAATGTCGCGAAGGCTCTAGTTCAACGGGAAGTTTCTTTGATTAAACCGCGCCAATCACAAAACAGAATTAGTGGTTTTAGCAAAGAATCTTCCCGTCGAACCAGAGCCTTCGCGACGTTTCAATTTATTATTTACTGTCGAAGGCTCTGGAATCCAGGGTAATATATGTCATAGAATGGAAAATCCATATAAGGTCATAGAATGGAAATTGTATGGAACTTTATTGGAAATAGAATGGATTTTGATGATCCATAATAATTGTATATTTCTATACTATGGATATAGTTATAGTATCGAAATAGTATGGATATACTATGGATTTAGTGGTTCAATTGTAAATTTCATAGCATGGATTTCACATTTTTTCCCAGTGTAAAAGAATCTGAAAATTACATCGTTGAAAGAGAAAACGCATTATTACTAGGGAGGGTTTTTCATTTGAAAATTCATATAGGGAAAGTATTCAGATAGATATGTTGTTGCATGTATCCAACAAATGCATAACATAACTATTGTTTTCCTTTCTGCAGAGTAAGTGCCATACTTGTCATGGTCGTGGGGTGGTCAAAGATGACTTCAATGAAGAGAAGCCATGCCATGCTTGTTCGGGTGCAGGAGAAGGAAGGTTAGTGGATGTAGGAATTATTAGATTCCACTCGTCTGCATCTCAGAAAGAACGACAGCTCAAGTAATATCGATCTTTCTCAGATCAAGTCAAGTTGAGATCAGGTCACAATTTCTTATTGTGGAATACAAGTACATCAATGGTGTTCTCGTTATTCTAGAATGCAGGAAACAATAAAATGACAGCCGAAACTGTGATCTTTTGAAAAACCTAATTTATTTCGAAAAATTAAAGCTAATTCATTCCACTTATCTTCATTAAATTTTGCTCTTCATTACATTACTATACAAAGTTTCCTTCGAAACATTGTATTGACACAAAAATGAATGGCTATATCAGTTTTTCGACAATGATTTTACAGAAAAACTTTCTTACAAAGTATAGACCCTAAGCAACACAAAATAATGAAAATATTTTCAAATTTTCGTTTTGATCCAGCATTTAACCTTGCCCAATTTGAGGTTCATGACTCTTCGGAGGAGGTGGAAACCACAGCTCTCCTCAAAATCCCACCTGGTGGCCAGCGTTCGATGGAATTGTCGTTAACATTTTTTTCTTTCTCAAGGTGCCCTCCATGTAATGGTGGGGGAAGGGTCAAGTGTGACGTTTGCAATGGTCATACTAGACTCAAGACATTCATACAGCTCACAGTTACATGGTATGTATATGCTGCTCAATTGAACATTTTTGCATGAAGCGTAACTATGTACTGTATATTTTATTTTGTATTGTATAATTCCAGGAAAAACCATGATTCGGAGAAAACTATCGAGAGGTCTCATGGTGGACCGAAGGACAAAGTTAAGGAAGCTGGAGGGCTGCAAATATTTCACCAACAATTCCCACGGGTAAGGGCTGGTTAACACTATCAAAGTTTCTGTGATCACAGTAGGAATTTTGCATATAGCTAAATTCTAGGTTTTGAAGGATTTGTAAGAAATGTTTGAGGAAACTGACTAAGTGTTACAGGACATATGACTCGAAAATTGACGGTGTTATTTTTTAGTCTAATTTGAAAGATAATTGAAAACTGTACAGTAACTTGTTTGGTAGATTTTTGTTTTCTTGCTTCGTTTTGAAGATATTTCATTTTGTATGATATGCAAAGGACCAACTTTTACGTCACATATGCATAATGATTTAGCCCTAAAAGCTGTGTATTTTTAATACGACTAAACACAATCAGTAGAAAACCTACATGGGTGTTGTTGTGGACAAATCTCGTGCTCATCATTCATGTTGAGCGAATTTACAAAATTATATAACATTTTAAAGTAATTCATTATGCATGTGTGCCGTAGAAAGTTAGTCTTGCATATCATACAAAATGAAATATCTCCAAAACGAAGCATAAAAAAAAATTGTCAAAGAAGTTACTCTACAGTTTTCAATTATCTTTCAAATTAGACTAACTAAAATAACACCGTCAATTTTTTGGTCATATATATGCCCTTTAAATTAAACAGTGAAGTCAGTCTCCTCAAACGTTTCTTACAAATCCATCAAAACTTTGAATTTTAAGGCATGGTCAAGCACAGAATCATTCTCAGATAAGTAAGAAGTATTTTCATATTAATTCTTCATTATTTATAGGTCTGGCCAATTACCACATTCTTTGACAGCGAAATCAACAATGCATCCCAACAATTTGTGAGTGAACATGCAACATCTTGGCCACAAGAACGTATTCTTATGCAGGTACATATGTTGATAAAAAGGGTTTTAAGTGGGTTATTCACGGTGCGATAGTTTCACCGGTGTATGGGTAATTGCCAGAAAACAAGTCATGAGCCAGTTTGAGTTGTTTTGTGTTTGTCTGTTGGTGGATTTCAGTATGGGTTAACAATACAGCAGATGGTGTATAACTTCACTTTATATTAACCACACAAATGACTCGAGTTCTGCGTTCAAAGCGTTCAAATTGTGTATAGGTTTCAAGCTTGCATCTAGATTGTTTCCAATATTTTCCCAGTTTGTACCAGTTTGTACAATAATAATACATGCATGTGTTATGTACTGTTTACAGCATGGGCGGCCGTGTCGTATCGATACTTATTTTTCACCCTGCTCGGTTTCCTTTGTTCTTAGCGGGGAATATATTCAATATTCCCCTCTAAAAGCTTGTGAAACTTCTTGATGAGTACATTCGTATCCTTCAACAATTTTTAAATTAATAGTTCATTAATAATTAATAACTATTTTTTAAATTTTAATTGTTTTAAAAAACAAATGAATGATATTTGGTGAGAAAATTGATCTTAAAGTTTATGTAAATCAGCATGATTTTTATCAGATATACAAACTTTTCATTCTTTTGTGTTTTCTTCATGAAATATTATTCATGGATCATGATTATTCTTAAGCTTCCGCAAAATTTTGTACCAGCGTAATTTCTTTAATATTTCTAACTTGCTTTACCACACTGATCAACCACAAATAATACTTTTGCTTATTTTTTTCATAAGAATCATGTCCTCCGCGCCATTCCCGTTGCTGAAGTGTCGTACGTATGGAAGAATGACAGCTATCGTTTCTGGGTATACGGCAAAGAACCCCGGAAGGTTTTTGCTCCAGATTACCCCCAGCAATGCTGTTGTGGTTGCGTCATTCTCTGAGCCTGGGAACGATTTCCAATTTTATTAAGATGGATAGCACTTCGCACGATAGTCATTTGACTGATGATTTATAGGTTTAAAGATGGTTGGACTAAATTTTAATATTCAATGCATTAGTTTTATACCATAGTTCAAAATTAATATATAGTGTAGACCTCTTTGCTTGGATGAAATCGTGTCAACAATATATATGCCATCATAATGTTTTTGTGTTCAGGCCAACCTCTTTTTCTCCCCTTGCCTCAGGGTGCTCCCTAGTTTGAATCTAATGAACAGGGACGTCGCTACTCGAGGTGTGTGAGGTGTACCCCCCCCCCCCCAATAATTTTAAAGTTGGTCAAAATGGAAAATATTTGGTCAAAAGAGTTGTTCTCCCTTTTGCTTTTTCAAATTGGTTTACATTATTAACTAACTATTGTAGTATTTAACGGCCTGTTAAAAAACCACCTCACATGCATATATGCAAGCATCCAGTTTTTCCATCACGACTTTTGATGGGGTCAAAATGTTCGCCAAAACTTGATCAAAATGTGAATGGATCATGTACAATTAGCCTTTTCCCAAAATAGATCATAGTGCATTCTGGGATCGTTTGGAGGGACAAAATATATGGCGACAGGCGTCAAATATGTGAAAGAGTAGAAGTATCTACCATCAAATATCAACTTTTTAGACAACCAAAAATGAAATATCTCCTTTTTACATTAAACTTTTAATTTAAATGTGTGTTGCCATATTTCTTGTTCTTCCAACATGGGATTTGCGCGACTTTGTATGACTCTGCTAACTGCGTGTCCAGCCGAGAAGTACCCTTACGTCATAATTGCGCAGAAGGATGGTGACCTGCCATGGTATTACACAAGAAAATTTTCCAAGCAAACTAACAAGAATAACGTGATGTATTGAGGGCCTCCCAGGGTTTTTTAGGAAGCAAGGCTTATCTTGCAAAGGGAACACGGTAACAAAGCCGAAAGAATCTTAGGGAACAGGGGGGGGGGGCATGGCGAAGTCTGTTTTTTGGAACAAGGGAACAAAGCAAAACGTTTCAAGTGAATACGGGAGCACAGACCCCCTCTGAGAGACTCTTGTGTGTATTTTGCAGGAAAGAGGCATAATAACAAACCATGGTGCTTCACAGTTTTTTCGCATTGTTTATCTATCAGCAGTATATACACAAACACACAAAGACTCTACAAAGTACAACAAAGTAGACACGAAAGCTCGCCTAAATTAATTTCTATTGACGTCGACGACTCTCACGGGACATGTATTGTAAAATAAATTATTACTTCATTGTTTTACAATTCATGGTCTGGATGAATGTTCTGTCTGTTTGCGGTTTTACACAAAACGCGTTTTCTTTGCCCAAGTCCAGTCAGATCATCCATCTCCGCTCTAGTATAAATCGCCAATATATATACTAATATATATATCGTGATTTGTTATATCAGTGCTGGTAACCTTGAATAATATTAGGGAGAAAGTGCTGATACGAATTCCTGACAACAAGCCCACACATTTGTATAGGCAACGCACGCAAACGTTGGGAAATAAAAAGAAGTTGCTTTCAATTCCTTCCGTCCGTTTGCGGAGGAGTGAATCACAATTAATAGTCTTTGTAATCAAATATATATAAATATAGTAATTAACGAATCTTAATTTTGAAGCAAAAACACGAGCTATTTAAAACCGCGAGATCAAAAAAACTTGCATAACTCGGGATAAAACTTATGTTGATATGAAAAATCTCGTGTTTTCGTACCTGCGTGCTTACCATTCAGTTTCCGGAAGTTTTAGGAATATTCTATTATTACCCGCACGTCATATCCCGGCATGCCCCGCAGGGTGCCATATGGGAGGGACAATATCACAGGGGGGTGTGAACCGTTGTTTATCATTCTTTCAGACAAATTGAGCAAGGAGTGACTGCAACGAAGCGTGCTTTTAGTATTTTTAACTCGTTTGAAAAGGCTGTAAAACACGTTTTAAGCTAAATATTAGGAATTGTTAGTATAGAGCGACGCTTTAATCCTTGCAAAGGCTTGTTATTTGTTTGGAAAACGCTGTCGAATCGCCATTTGAACTCGGCTACTTTCGTGTGTACAGAAGCGTTACTCGACAAAATGTCGAAGCTCGATGATTTTAGTGATTTGGACGATCTTCACTTACTCGAAGGGCTTTCATTGCAAGAAATAGAAGAACTTTCCGAAGCTATTGACCCTGAGGTAAGAACGAAAATAGGTTTATAAAAACTAGAAGAACTGCCTGGTATTTATGAAATTAGAAATGATATATATACAGTATATTCGACTCGCTTTAGCCTTTAGGCAGTTTTGGGGTTTGCGATTAAAGGTTATATTGTGTATATTGCCCGGGAATTTTTGTTTGGGAAAATTTGCTTTCTTTGTGTTTTAGGAAGGCCTTTATGAGGTAATTTCTGATATATATTACAGTCTAAAAAAAATTGATGCTTGATATAGTATAATTTTGAACTTTTCTTGTATTAGAGTTTAGGCGCATAACGCAGTATAATTTATGTCTGTTTGAAAAACAACTGCATTATTTATTGTGGTTAATATGTTACGTATAGTGTTTGTGCATTTGTTGGAAATTTTCAGAACTGGGAAAACAATTGTTTTTATTTCTTTATAAGCTTAGCCTGAAGTGCTTTACTGCTTTTATATTGATTTGGAGTTAGATGTCAAAGGCTAAAAGATCCTATAAGGATGCCACACTTGGTTGCTAAGAGCTTAGTGGAAATTAATCATCATATTTGTCCGTCTTTGTGAAGAGTGTTATAAGCTGTATGTGAAAGCTTCACAGGTGATATCATATGCTACTTGACATCTTGCCTATTAAAAGTATTTGCTGGTATGATGATGCTGAAAAATATTTCTCAAAGCACACCGGGGAGATTACTAATAACTGTCCCTCCTACTACAGCTGAGTAAATAACATGCAATCCATGCCAAACACAGCTTTGTCAATTCTAATTTTGATAGCAAAAACAAGTTTCAATGGTCTGTTGAAAATTTGCCTGCTTTTGAGTGACTCGATATTCTCCCCAGTAAGCTTACCAAAATTTTCATGATTTGCACACACAGCACCATGTCTCCCACTCCCCACCCTGTGAAACATCTACAGACAGGTATAGGGGAGGGTGCACCCCTTGAAAAATTTACTTTCATCTCCACCAGATAAACCTGGACTGTAATAATTCACCAAAGTGGTAGTGAATAGTGGGACGATATTCACCAAAATGTGAAGCGTTGAGGTGCATATCCTTGCAATATATATTTTTTTTAATCTTCATTATTTACCGACAGTGAATAATAGTCTCGGCACATACCACAACCAAATCAAAATGACTAAAAAACAACGAAAATGTTTTTAAATCAATTTGTATTTCTGCTTCAGTAATAGTTGTAAACAAAATGGCATTTTCATGCTTTTAGTAAATATTATTCATTAGAAATAGCTTTAAAGAATACATCTACACACTGCTAAACAAAAGTTTATGACTTTCTTTGTGTTTGGAAAAACCGGCCCCTTCATTTAGTACACAAGCCGCATGTAAGGATATCTAGAGCTAAGCAACCAATCAAATTGTGTGAAAAGCAGTATCACCCTATATATGCTAAAACGTATTATTTTTGTACATTAGAATGAGCTGTTGCCCGCAGCGGAGCGGCAACCAGATCAGACGGACAAAGAGGAGACTGGCCCCTATAACCGAGACCATCTTCTAAAACACATGGAGAAGGAAGCCGTAGAGTCTAAGGTTGGCGACAATTATTTGCCGTTCAAAAAAGAAACTCGAGGCAAGATCTGGAAACCCAAGCCAAGACGTCAGACTCCGGCTACCATTCTTCCCGATGACCTCAGTGAAGCACTGGATGGAGCGTCGGTTGATGAAATAGCAGAACTTGCAGGTATGCATTGGTAAACATATATATAATCTGGATTCAGCAACCCTCAGGGTTCAAATTAACAGCTCACTATTTGCAGTTTGCAAAAGTAAATTTGAATGCAAAATCGATTATTTTGCAAATGACTTTTTTAACGTTTACAATAATTTTGCAAATTTTTTTAAGGTTTACAATGAAAGTTGATTTTCACAATCACTTTGAATATTTTTTACTATAGTGTAAGACATGAAGCATTTTGCAGACTATTGTTGTAATTTTGTACTAAAAGGATGTGTAAAATGAAATAATGATTTCAGAAAATCTACAATTTCTTCAGAAAATTTACGAAATTTGCTATGAAACGGCCGCCATTTTGTTTTTCACAAGCAGTGTTCCCACTTTTCAAAACTGAAATTTCCTTAAAATTTTCAAGAAGGAAATTTGCAAATCGATTTTCCTCTCTAACTTGAACCCTGAAGTTACATTACAATATGCTACTTATAGAATGGCTCCAACCTCGAAAACATATTTTATTATTTCAACTTACCGTACTTTCACTGTTCTTCACTCTAGCTGTACTTGGCCTGCATGGCCTTCTCACCCAGGAACAAAGTTCATACAGTGATGTGGATATGATTGGAAAATCTTTACGTGGAAGTGGTTTACGAAAAGCAAAACCCAGTAAGTAGCTACGATAATATCAACCAATTACATCAAGTATTATGCTTAGGCGTAAAAAATACCTGTTGTTCCGGTTTCATGTCGCGAAAAAATTAGGGTTGGTAGGTCAGAAATATTTTTTTTGAATATTTTTTTCATGGTTTTTTCAATAATTAGTGTGACAACATACGCCATTTTGGCAGCAGCCCGCAACCACCCGGAGAAAATAGGGTTGTACAGTCAATCGCGTTGAAAAAATAATAGGATTTTTTTCTGTGTTGGTGTTGTATAGTCAGGTGAATATGATGCTTGTGATGTTACTCCGAGTGTATATCCACACCGGACGAGCTTGAAAAAAATCATATTACTAGATTACACTGGTATCGTAGGTTTGGTCGTAGGTTCGATTCCCACCGTGGCCGGGCATATTTTCCAAGCTCGTCCAGTGTGGATATACTCTCAGAGTAACATCACAAACATCAAAATAATAGGGTCGGCAGAAAAAAATAGGGTTGGTCAGGAACCGGAACCACAGGTATTTTTTTACACCTTACTTATAGTACTAATTTGCCTAGACTATTTATCTTTACAACAATTGTGATATTACTTTCCTAATTATGTTTATTCTGAGGACTGCGCCACCAAAATGAAATTTGATACTTCCAAAAAAAATTAAAACCATGTGTGGAAAAGGAATCTTCTCTTTCTGGGAACCTGTTATCTTTACCAGTACTTTTTATGTCATAGGAATGAATGACTATACTATACTATAGCATTTCATAACTTTATGTTGCCTTCTCCTAAGTAAAGGTTTCCTGATTTTAATTGTGGATGCTACTTTTAAATTTTCAGAATTTGTCAGGGCCACAAAACAGAAAAAGGACAACAGTCTGAACGCCGTGAATGAATTAGACCTGGCTGATGCTTTAGAAAAACTGAAGTCCAATGATCCAAATTTAACAAATCTTAACATAAATAACCATAAAGACATTAGCGAGTTGAATGCAATTCAAGCGATAATTGAATGCATACCAAGTAATACACACTTAAAGATTCTGTGTATGGCAAACACACAGATGCATGATCGACATGCCAAGGTAGGGATTATGCCTGGAATTGTCACTAGGGATGAGCCGATAAGGAAAATTGCCAATTACTGAGGCCGATTATTTATCAGCCGATTATCAAAACTAATCGGCCGATTAATCGGTACCTGCCGATTATTTTAAAAAGCAAGCGAAAAATCACAAGATGACCAACAATGAAGTTGTAAATGCGATTTTATTGTTTACAACACACACTATGTACAATTAAAAACAGCTTCAATCTTGCATGTCAATAGTCAAAGTTTAGTTTTGGCAGATTATGGTGTAAAAACAGGATATTGTCAGCTATGCGGAGCTAGTCTGCTGCGTTTTTCAGTGGAAATGTTCCCAGCTTCACTTCGCTTGAGACAAAAGACACAGATTTTGCAACAAAATGTGAAAATCTATTCGCTTGTATTCAGTATTTTAGCATGTGCTTGGCAGCTGCAGAAAAAGTCTTATGGCCGATTATCAGGCAATAATCGGCCGATTACCGATTATTTGAAAAACGGCCGATTAATCGGCTTTGCCGATTAATTACCGATTAATCGGCTCATC
The DNA here is from genome assembly GCA_902702795.2 of Paramuricea clavata. NCBI lineage: Eukaryota > Metazoa > Cnidaria > Anthozoa > Malacalcyonacea > Plexauridae > Paramuricea > Paramuricea clavata. Next base: position 28,225 of record CACRXK020002250.1, read on the forward strand.
CCTAATTGTCACATATGAAAAACATTGTCTTCCTGATGCATAACACTTGAACACTTCAACGTTTGAAATGAGCATTTCAAGGTTTCAATTAGCTCAGCCAATTAGTGCGAGGATAAATAAAGTTGATTGGATGATCTGATGGTCTGAGCACAGGCGTTCGTTTTGCTTCGATTTAGGGCAGCAAATTGAAGATCTATGCTCAGGCTACTGATCTGATTAAATCGTGTTGTTTTAGCTCTTGACAAACATGAAATATAACCATAATATATAACCACAGTGTTTTGATCTAAAACTTTGTAGGGCTAGTTGGCTGTGTTGTAGAAAATACTTTATTACAAACATTTGGTATTTTTAATACTCTGTCTGATGCCAGATGATTTTATTCATCAAGGGGATAGTGCTCAATGCCTCAATGTGTTAATACCAAAGGCTTTATCATCGGGGGCCGGTTGTTCAAAACTGTGTTAGTTTAACCCTAGGTTAATCTAAAATGCAAAGCAAACATCCTCACAGCTTGTCTATAAATTTGGAAATACTTCTTCAGAGATCTTGTCTGGATCGATAGGAGTTCACTTCTCTGAAGTTTTGAAATAAACAGACGTGCAGAAATATACACAAACTAAAACAGCGGGTTAAATTTTAACCCAGAGTTAGCAATAATCCACCTTTGAGCAACCGGCCCCAGGGTAATAGGATGTAAATGACTGTACTTTCTAATACACATTTGTTGTACTGTATTGGCATTTTATTCAAAGTATTAAAATGTATTATTATAAACAACTTGTACTTTTTGTTTGGCAGGAATTAGCCAAAGCGTTGGGGGAAAATTCAACACTAGAATCTGTGAATATTGAATCAAACTATCTGACTGGAGAGGGGATCAAGTGTGTAGCACAAGTATTAAGAGATAATACAATTATAAAAGAACTTCGCATTGCCAATCAGGTGTGTGTTTTGTGCACTTATGAATTACAAAATCCACTATAGTCCCTTTGCACTGACGTCACAAATCCTTAGAGTGTCCTCCAGATGCTCCCTAACAATATCTGTTCGGGTACAACAACCTCATACAGCCAAAAAATTAACCATTTTAATACAAAATTATTATAAACTTTTGCAAAATTTGGTTTGTTTACAAAAGTTATATTATGCATAGATTGCTAATTTGTCCTCCAGATGCATCGTCACCGGCGCTGTGACGTCATGTGCAAAGGGTCTATATTGATAATTAATAATGTAGACGTATGTTCTTCAAATAAAATTCAATAATATATATTTATTTAATCATTTAGTCGCAAATGATAGGCAGTCAAGCTGAAGACGAAATTGCCAATGTTTTGAAAGAAAACAAAACTTTACTGAAATTGGGATGTTCATTTGATTCCCGTGGACCTCAAGTGTTGGTAGATCAGTACATTCTGAGAAATAATGAATTAGGTTGGTCTTATTTAGCCTTTCCAGTCATCCTGCATGTGTATAATTCGTGTAATCATAACCTATCATTGACTTTCTATCCAACGTTGTTCTAAGTATTAGTCAAAAGTAACCAACTTTAGAGTTTAGTATTTAGGTGATTGTTAAAAATTCTCCACGCTGATTGGTCGCCGTTGAGGTGATTATAACGCGATAATCATCTACAGTAAGCGATTTTCGAAATGGCGGCCGAAGCCGTTTTGTCAACTAAATGACGAAGAAATGTGTATTTTTCATTTTTCCCCAAAAATTCCCAAATAATCACCTATGAAATTATACTAAAACAATTATTCACCTCTGAAATAATCACCTATAAAATTATACTAAAACAATTATTCACCTCTGCAGGCTCGGTGATTATCGTGAATAAAAACGTCGATTTCATCTCGGTTTTTATTCACCGATAATCATCTCGCCTTCGGCGAATAATCATTAAATATTCTGTACTACATTCTGCTACTTCTATTGTAACCCTATTATATCCATAGATATCTTATATACACTAGATAGCGCATCTCTTTTAGTAAAATTGAAGCCAATAATATTCCAGCGGTTACCCCCATTTGAATAGATGGCGGCCATGTTGGAGTTTCCCACTCACTAATAAACGCTTAAAAAACAACAATAACTTTCATCATTTGAATAGTTTGAAAATGTATTTGGAATAGGTTTAACTTAATGTTTAAGTTCCCTGTTTAAGAAATAGAAAACATACGAGTCTTCTCATTTCATGGGAATATCCTGAGTCTGCAATCACGGCTTCGAATAATTAGATGCACTATCTAGTGTATATAAGATATCTATGATTATATCCCACACTTTGTGTTATTCAACTATTCATCAAACAATCTGCTGACTTCTAACATTTCTGTGTAAAATTTAGCCCGCAAAGAACGTAAACGCTTGGAGGAAGAATGAAGAAAATGATGTTAAGAAAAGGTTGACATTTCCTGTGCTCAAGTGTAATTATTCATGTTCAAATATCTTGTGATTATATCTCGTGCAATTGTGTATTGTAGAAAATAGATTTTATTTTATTTATAAGGGCAGCAGGGTTTTCTTTTATCCAGTAGCAGTGCTAACACGTTTTCAATGCCGTTCTCTCATACAAATTACAAGTCTCTCTAACCAATAAGATATCAACTAGTATTCCATGACAATAGTCAATATCATATTCACTGATTAATAGCATATCTAGACCATAATAGATATAATTCTTGAAAGATGTACGATATTATATGGGCTGTGTGACTCAATACAAAACCTCCTCGATCAATTTTGATGTCTGCCATTTTAATCACTGTTACTGTATGTACATTGTATTGGAACCTTTAAATAGTCTTGATGTAACTTATTTTAAAGTATCATAGTATTAATAAAGATAGATAGTGAGTAATAAAAAGAAAGTCTGACATATTTCAGTAATGTTTTTGTTCAATTGAAATTCATGTTGCCTCCATCACAGTCTGTTGCGCTAGAAATCTTTTTGACGATCGCCTGGAAAAAAAAGACCACAATGTTATTTTTTATTTATATTATGTGTACATGATAAAACTTTAAATATTTAAATTAAAAAGGTATGTGAAAGAGCAGCTCGTGGTTAACAACTTGTCTAAGCGGTTCGCTGGACAAAACCACCGAAATTCTCACCCTTCCGTATCTCCAAAATCGGAGTGACACACAGAACGACTTAGTTGTCGGTATAAAAAAATCAAACGACAGTGAAATGCGTTCGAAGGGACAATCCTGTGCTCTCGACGTAATTTGATTTCATTTGGTATGCAAGGTTGATATTTATCCATTAATCACCACGATTAACGACTTGCAATCAATAGGGTTTGATTGCATTTTCTTTGAAAGAAAAAAACTAAAAGGCTGTACTTACAATCGCCCATCACTTGGCTTCATGTCTGCATCAGCGGTTTGTTTGGCGTAGTGTTCTCTAATGTATCTGAAAGCTTGGGCTGTAGCGTAAGGCAGTCCAGTTACTGGATCTTTGTACTTTGCTGGTAGGCCTGTGACTGGACAATATGCTTTCTGCGGGATAGAAACCTTGTTACTGGTAAAGTAATTTCCAGGAAATGTTTTTGGATCCGTGAATATTATAAAATTCCTAGAACATTTCGGTTCAGGGGTTTTCTCAGAATCTTTCTCCGTCGGCGTTTCTGATTGGTTTTCATTACCACCATCGTCGTCGACTTTTATTTCTTCGTTCACTTCAATAACTGGCATTGACAAGGACAAATATCGAATCATTGGTTCTTTGCGGACAGGTTTTAGATTTTTAGCCTTCTTTTTGGTTTCTTCCATTTGTTGATAAGCTTTGAGCGAGGCAATGTTCAGTTGTTCGGTAATTTCAGCTTCGGCTAGTAATTCTTTCTGGGTTAGCGGTCTGAGTTGTGAAAATTTGACTTGTTTTTTGTCAACCTAAAATGTGATAGAGTGGTTAAATTACTACCAAATGGATTCTGTGATTTGAGTATGGCTCAAAATTGATAATAATGATTTATTGGCAATATATCCACATAGTGGATCTTCGCTTACCAAAATATACAATTAAATTATACACAAATTCTATAAACTATATAGTTTGATAATATATATTTACTAATATATATTATATTTACGATTATAATTTTTTGTCCAAAAGAAAAAAATAGGTACACTATGTGTACATGTGTCCTGTTGTTGATCAGTCAAAGTTGTCATGTGTGCATGGTCTGGGGTCAGACACTAGGCAACTGTTTATTCATGTATTTTGGTAGATTGATGAAGATTAGCAAGTGAATTTGTCTTATGTCAGTGTACCCTAAAAGTATGCACACAAAACCCAAAGAAGCTAACACATTTGAAAGTTCAACCTTGGACTACCAAATGAAAATGTGTGGCTGTATATGGGGAAATATTATCATCATAATACTGTACGTACATCTTCTGTGTACATAGAATTGGTAAAATTATCAAATGCACATAATTTAAGGGTGGGTAAACACATTTCTCTCCTTGATGTGTACTGTTGGTTGTTGCTAAATCATAGAATGTCTACCAGTTTTTAGATCTCCTGGGGTAGTCTACAGTAGTCATGGTATGCCCACTGAAAATGGTATGTGGAAGGGATCCAGTTTGGGGGAGAAATGCTTAGCAGAGTTGGTCAGAGCATGATGCAATGCCCGACTGGAAATCGTCACAGAAGGAACTATGGCAGTGTTGATAGGTAAGGTCATAGTCTGTAGTCGCAAACTTGTTATGAGATTGTTTTCACCCCTTCACCTGTGGTAGGCGGGAGGGTAGCCTGAATTTCAGATGGTCACTCGCTGACATCTTAAAGGGTGGCCAACTGAACTTCAGGGGCAGGGGAAGTGATATTTATTAAGCAATCACAGAACAAGTTTGGGAATATAGGATTAATACATTTGCTGTTGACCCCAAAACAAATATTGACAAATCAACCTTCTTTCCTTCCATTCTCTTCCGATGTTTGTCAGAACTCTGTGCAGTCGCTGCCCGAGTCGACTTTCTACTAGACACTCTCAATTCCACAGCCGTCTTCAAGTCTTTCTTAATTTTATTTTCTTTGGGCACTCTCTCTTCTCCTTTGGCCTCCACTTCGGCCTTTGCGCGAACGGGCTCCTTATAAAACGTTTTCTTTCGTTTCTTTTTGCCGTCATCGTCGTCGTCTTGCTCGATAATTTCGTCCGTTTCCGACAAACTGAAATCGGAATCCACTTGGTCAGATTGGTCGTCTTCCGAAACATATTCTTCGTCGCCCGATTCTTCTCCAAAGCCACCAAGCGCTGTTTTGTAAAATTCATCATCGCCCAGTTCATCTGCGAGCAGTTTGGACATTTTATTGCCAGCATTTTTACGTTGTTCTCGCGATTTTGCGAGGCTTTCACTCTCTCCTTTGTCCGCCATCTTGAAAAAAATACGAGTGGTATTGATGGATAACATGGGATAGTTGTGGTAAATAATTTCTGAATTTGCCGGTGAGCTATATAAAAACACTGTAGTGTGCCTATTTTGTAATTATTTTTTGCGCCTGGGCTGGGCTGGCAGTTTCGGCACATCAAAATGATCAAATGTAGGGTAAAGGTGTGCAATTGAAGTAAACTTCTTGCCTAAAATATATTACTCGCCTAAGTGAAAAGTATATAAATACTTAGACATGCACTACAACCCAAGAATAATAATGCGTACGTTTTAAGAGCATTACACAGCGCTCAATGGCAGTGTTCACACAAGATAAAATGAATAGTACTAACCTACACAGGATAAAAAGTACAAAATTACATTTTTAATCATTAAAACAAATAAGTTTCAATTAGTTATGTAACTGTCATCTATACCTCTCCCCCCGCCCCCACCTTACTAAAAGCAACATAATTCTGAGTGATGTACACTCAGAGAGTAACATCACAAGCATCATATTCACCTTAGTACATTACACCAACATGCTTCTTTAGAAACCAGTAATTCATCTGTGTGAAAAGTGGCAGTACTTTTAGCAATAATTACACACCAACAAATCGTAAGATTTTCACGGTTCCCAAATATCCCCTCCAGTCTACCTAAGTTGAGGGTACAGGGACACTAACCCACATGCCTACAACATTCACAAAGTGTACAATGTGAAAAGGGACATTGCACTTCCCTGCTGCTTTAGAAACCAGTAATTCATCTGTGTGAAAAGTGGCAGTAATTTTAACAATAATTACACACCAACAAATCGTAAGACTTTCACGGTTCCCAAATATCCCCTTCAGCCTACCTAACTTGAGAGAACAGGGACACTTACGCACGTGCCTACAGCATTCACAAAGTGTACAATGTGTAAAGGGACCTTGCACTTCCCTAAACAGAAAAAATAACATAAATCTATTGTAAGTTTGTGATTATGATTATGAATACGTTTCCCTCGTGAAATAAAGTTCTCAGTTACTACTTGCTTGCTTACTAGGTCCATGATATACGGTCCAGCTCTTCATATACAGTGCAGTTCGTTATATGCATTTGTATGTAGTATTTAAAACACGAGAAGGAGTGTTTTATCATATTTATGGATATATTTATAGATATGATACAACACTCCTTCTCGTGTTTTAAATAGCTTAAAATACGACTACAAAAGAATATTAATTAGGATGAATAATTATATAATCCTACTAATTATGATGAAGAATTATATAAAGAATACTGTTGAAGATGAGTTTTATCAAATATAAAGTCACTCCACGTGCCATATTATAGCTGACATAATTTGCCGCAAGGTTTATGAATTTTTAATGAGTATTTTAAGTACTGTTTAATAAACGAGCAGGAGTGTTTTATTAGGTTTAAAACGCGAGGCGCAGTCGAGCGTTTTAGATATGATAAAACGCGAGTTCGAGTGTTTTGAATAGCTTAAAATACGACTACAAAAGAATGCTAATTAGGATGAACAATTATGTAATCATACTAATTAGGATGAAGAATTATATAAAGAATACTAATGAAGATGAGTTTTATCAGATATAAGGTCACTCCACGTGACGTAGTATGGCTGACATGTTTGCCACAAGGTTTATGAATTTTTAACTTGTTTTTATGACAAGGCCAACCAGACAGACTAGAAAAACGTACAATTTCTGACCATATACTGCCTGGTACTTGTCCCAGTCTCCCGCGCTTGAAAAACTGAAAGAAGGACGGGGCTGAAGTATGACACCATCACAGTGACGATGATGAAGTTGGCCAACATGTGTCGTTTCCAGTACTTCGCCCATACGCGACCAACTGGAATATTGTAGTAATGGATTTGCACAAAATTTGAAAGGCAATTGAAAAAGAAGTCGATTCCAATGCCAATTGCAACTCTAGTTAGGGATTCATAAAGGAAAGACCACACCGAAAGTTTAAAACTTTCTACAAAGTACAACACGAAGTAACCTTGGCTTAAAACAAGTGTACTGTATTCAAAAAGCATATCTTGAATTTCTAAGTCGGCTTTTAACCGTCTATAATGCGGTGTATTGCGAGGCAATTCATTAAGTCTTCGACAGCAAACAGTTCGATTCAAAATTGAGATAATGTATCTCCAGAATTTTATCCGTATTCGATGGGTCACCTTTTGCAAAAAGTTCAGAAAACCAGAGAACAGAGATAACCCAATAAACAGCCAAATGTTTTTCAAATCTGCTTGCATTGTGCGGTATAAGTATACGACACCACCTCGGATAAAGTATACCAGGACAAAACTCCGACCGGGGTCAACAACCTTGGAACTTCGTCTCAACGCTATGTGTTTACAAATCACCGCGGGGATAATGGTTAATCCTGGCACCATCACAGCCACCAAGAATTTGTAATTTTCTTTTTTTATGCCATTGAATAAAGGCACTATAGCGTATCTGTAGGTCACTGCCAGTACAGAACATGCGAGGAACTCTGCTGAAACTAAAGCCAAAATATGACCGTTAGAATAGGACAATGTAGAATCGCTGGCTCGAATATTACGAAGCATGAGAATGCTACAGCAGAATATGCCAGAAAAGAACATCACATTTGCAGGATATCTGTAATACATGTGCGTATCGTAGACACCAAATACTAGCAAAAATAAGTAATAAATTATTGTCGTTTCTCCAAAGATAAAACCCACATAAAAAGTGGACATAAACCTCAGTTTAAACTCTTTCCATCCAAATAGAACTACCATTGTTAGCGGAAACCAAAGATTGGCTATTACCGCTTCAATACTGTCACCGATAACGCGAAGTCGTTTTACAGACAATGGTAAAGTGTTATTGTGATACTGCCACTCCAAACAGAGATCAGTTGTGTTTAAATCAATATAAAGAAACACCATTGTGAACGCCGTTGGTGCGAACATAGCGCACGTAATACTTGATGTTGTCCACAAACTTTTCGGAATGGACTCCCAATAACTTCTCCGTTCAGATGAAGCACCATCAAGTCTTGTATAATCTGTCAATACCTCATTAATCAATACCGAACTGAACTGTTCGTTGGTATCAAAGTTTTCGTATTCTTTATTGATATATGGTTGCCATCTATCATCACGTTGTTCCGTGTCAGGTGTTGGTTCTCGAAAAGATACGCGTGGTGTATCGCTCCAGAAAAGCGAAAATAATGACATAAACATACCAATTACTTCTTCCAACATGATATAAACACGATTTAGTGTCAAATCACAAGTACTTCTCTTTGACACTTTGTATATTTTGTCAATATTTCAAGGAATATACAACTGCAGCCAAACAGGAATATGATGTAATCAACTGCACGAGGGAAAGTCCATATATACATAGAGGATATTTATAAGCAATTCGTTTGTAATATAAAATATCCACATGTCGTGATGCATGCAATTTGGACAAATTTATGTCCTACGTTGCTATTCTGTTTCCTATAATATATGTCGGCACTGGACTCATCAATCAGGCTAACGCGTGTGCAAACATATTTGAAGCATTTAAGCCAAAAGATCCACACGACAAATAAAGCTTCGACATGGCTGAATGCATTGCATAATTGACTGATTATTTAGTATTTGAAAGAACAAATATAATTGATATTATATACACAGCTCACGCCCCACTTCCGGTTTCATTGTTGACCGGTTGACCAAAGCCAACCTCGCAATCCGGGCTCTTTCTTCCGCTTCCCTAGACAGGCTGGCCTGCGAGATTTCACCCGTGGTTGTAACCAAAGCATGCAGTGAACATGAAGTTCTGTTCACCGGCACGTGATACGGTTTTGTCCAGTCAGCGAACAGGAAAATTAAACTTTGACAATTGCTATATAATATCGCCACTTAAAGGGTTAAATGCCCTTCAATGTGCACCGAACTGGAGCCTAATAAAGGCCACTTATACGGCAGGAAGAAGGTGTGCAAATGCTACCTTTTTTCCCAGCAACATTAAATACAGGTCTTCAAAACACTGTATCAATGCTTTGTACTCGTTTCTAAGGAGGGGTATGAAATCTTTTTCTAAGAGGGCGCCCTTAACCTTATCATATCATACACAATTTGAACTGCTCGTGTGTGTAAAATTTTAAAAATAGCCTTAATGACCATAGTTAATCGTGTGTGATAGTTATACATTCCCCTATTTCTTTGAAATAGAGGGAACGTTCATGTTAAATATGAAATTTGTATGAAATTAATACAAAGAAAGTATTTGACCCCTCGTAGTCTCGTCACAGTGACACGTCATGTAATGTTGTATTGTTATGCACTGAACGGCAATACAGTAATTCGTTGTCCAGCAAACTAAACCGTGTTTATTTTATTCGAAATAGTACCAATCCATGATGTTGGAAGAAATAGCTGGCATGTTTTTGTCATTATTTTCGCTTTTCTGGAGCGATAGACCCCGCGTATCTTTTCGAGAACAAATTGACTCGGAAGAAGGAGGGGTAGATGATGATAGATGGCAACCGTATATCAATGAAGAATACGAGAACTTTCATACCAACAAACGGTTAAGCTCAGTGTTGGTTAATGGAAGATTAACAGATTATACAAGGCTTGATGGTACTTCGTCTGGACGGAGGACTTATTGGGAGTCGATTCGGAGAAGTTTATGGACAACTCTGAGAATTACGTTCGCTATATTCATACCGACAACTTTGACACTGGCGTTTCTTTTTATTGATTTAAACACAACGGATCTTTGTTTGGAGTGGCAATATCACAATAACACTTTACCATTTTCTGTAAAACGACTTCGTTTGATCGGTGACAGTGTTGAAGCGGTGATAACCAATCTTTGGTTTCCGCTAACAATGGTAGTTTTATTTGGATGGAAAGAGTTTAAACTGAGGTTTTTGTCCACCTTTTACGTCGCTTTTATCTTCGGAGAAACGACAGTAATTTATTACTTATTTTTGCTAGTATTTGGTGTCTACGGTACGAGCGTGTATTACAGATATTCTGCAAATGCGCTGTTCTTTATTGGTATAATCTGCTGTTGCATTCTCGTGCTTCGCAATATCCGAGCGAACCGATCGAGGAATCATACATTGTCCTATTCTAAGTTTCATATTTTGGCTTTAGTTTCAGCAGAGTTCATGGCATGTTCTGTACTGGCAGTGACCTACAGATACGCTATAGTGCCTTTTTTTAATAGCGTAAAACAAGAAATTTACAAATTCTTGGTAGCTGTGATGGTGCCAGGATTAACCATTATCCCTGCGGCAATTTGTAAGCACATAGCGTTGAGACGAAGCTCCGAGGTTGTACACCCCGGCCGGAGTTTTGTCCTAGTGTACATTATCCGAGTATACAGTATACTCTTATACCGCACAATGCAAGCAGATTTGAAAAACATTCGGCTTTTTATTGGGTTATCTCTGTTCTCTGGTTTTCTGAACTTTTTGGAAAAGGCGACCCATCGAATACGGATGAAATTGTGGACATATATTATCTCACTTTTGAATCGAACTGCTTGCTGTCAGGGGCTCAATGAATTGCCTCAAGATACACCGCATTATAGACGGTTAAAAGCGGACTTAGAAATTCAAGATATGCTTTTTGAATACAGTACACTTGTTTTAAGCCAAGGTTACTTCGTGTTGTACTTTGTAGAAAGTTTTCAACTTTCGGTGTCGTCTTTCTGTTTGGAATCTCTGAAAAGAGTTGCAATTGGCATGGGAATCGACTTCTTTTTCAATTGCCTTTCAAATTTTGTGCAAATCCATTACTACAATATTCCAGTTGGTCGCGTTTGGACGAAGTACTGGAAGCGACATAGGTTGGCTAACTTCATCATCGTCATTGTGATAGTGTCATACTTCAGCCCCGTCCTTGCTTCGGTTTTTCAAGCACGGGAGACTGGGACAAGTAACACACAGTATATAGTCAGAAATTGTACATTTTTCTAGTCTGACTGGTTGGCCTTGTCATAAAAACAAGTTAGCCTATAGTGCTATAGATATAGGTGGATTTCACCAACCCTTTGACATGGTGCTCACATGGTAATAAATTGGACAGTATATGATACAATGTCTTTGGTTTTGCCATCAGACACAAGGTGAATTCTAGCTTATAGTGAACAATTTCGCCGCGCACAACACTGCAGTCGAACGTAAAGCGCATGCGCGCGTATACAGAAATGGCGGGAAAAATGTCTGCCAAAATATTATGAGTAAATACGGGAAAAGAAAGCGTTTACTATAAGGAAACGGCTGAAGTTATAAGGTCGGGAATTTCAACGCCTTTTCCTTGTGACAAAACGAAGTTATGCTGAGTTTAAACACTCGTAATTTTCTTTAATTAAACTTTTTGCTAGAGCTTCGTGAAGACAATACTATTTCCAGTCTTTTGAATGTCAAGCAGTAAATACGCGCGGACGTTTCACCGCGGTGTTTTGGTGTTGCCTACACTGTCTCTCTTGGTGGCACACTGCAAAATCGAGTGTAATCTATTTAACTCAAGGCTTATGCCAAACTTTGTTTATGTAAGACAAGCTTATGCATGTACTACTTTATATATAAATACAAATGCATATAACGAACTGTACTGTATATGAAGAGCTGGACCGTATATCATGAACTAAGTAACTAAGTAAAAACTTTATTCCACGAGGTAAACGTATTAACCATAATACTTGATGTTGTCCACAAACTTTTCGGAATGGACTCCCCAATAACTTCTCCGTTCAGATGAAGCAGCATCAAGCCTTGTATAATCTGTTAATACTCCATTAATCAATACCGAACTGAACTGTTCGTTGGTATCAAAGTTTTCGTATTCTTTATTGATATATGGTTGCCATCTATCATCTCGTTGTTCCGTGTCAGGTGTTGGTTCTCGAAAAGATACGCGTGGTGTATCGCTCCAGAAAAGCGAAAATAATGACATAAACATACCAATTACTTCTTCCAACATGATATAAACACGATTTAGTGTCAAATCACAAGTACTTCTCTTTGACACTTTGTATATTTTGTCAATATTTCAAGGAATATACAACTGCAGCCAAACAGGAATATGATGTAATCAACTGCACGAGGGAAAGTCCATATATACATAGAGGATATTTATAAGCAAATTCGTTTGTAATATAAAATGTCCACATGTCGTGATGCATGCAATTTGGACAAATTTATGTCCTACGTTGCTATTCTGTTTCCTATAATATATGTCGGCACTGGACTCATCAATCAGGCTAACGCGTGTGCAAACATATTTGAAGCATTTAAGCCAAAAGATCCACACGACAAATAAAGCTTCGACATGGCTGAATGCATTGCATAATTGACTGATTATTTAGTATTTGAAAGAACAAATATCAATTAGATGTATGTAGTTTGTTTTCCACATTTTCCCTCCTTTTCTTTGGCTTATATACCTATAAAAACGCCAAATTTGGGTATTGTTTACATCAGAGGGCCCTCCGGCAGACATGCTGAAACTTTTGACAGATATGCTGAAACTCTTGAAAGAACTTTGTACTTGCCGGTTGGTGCCTCTCTCCTCCGCAGAGGCTTTTGCAACCTCGTACTCGGGGCTAGCTTCAACTCGCGGCTAGCCCTGGGTACGAGGTTGAGGCTTCTGTTTGCTACGATTACGATTAGTATAGAGATACATTTCACTAAACTTTACATGGCGGATCTTGGAACACGAGCGGAGCCGCTGGGCCAAGGAGCGCAGGCGGGAAAGAGGGTTGGTGCGAACACAGCTCGCGCCCCACTTCCGGTTTCATTGTTGACCGGTTGACCAAAGCCAACCTCGCAATCCGGGCTCTCTCTTCCGCTTCCCTAGAGAGGCTGGCCTGCGAGATTTCACCCGTGGTTGTAACTAAAGCATGCGCATGCAGTGAACATGAAGTTCTGTTCACCGGCACGTGATACGGTTTTGTCCAGTCAGCAAACAGGAAAATTAAACTTTGACAATTGCTATATAATATCGCCACTTAAAGGGTTAAATGCCCTTCAATGTGCACCGAACTGGAGCCTAATAAAGGCCACTTATACGGCGGGAAGAAGGTATGCAAATGCTACCTTTTTTTCAGCAACATTAAATACAGGTATTCAAAACACAATGTATCAATGTTTAGTACTCGTTTCTAAGGAGGGGTATGAAATCTTTTTCTAAGAGGGCGCCCTTATCATATCATACACAATTTGAACTGCTCGTGTGTGTAAAATTTTAAAAATAGCCTTAATGACCATAGTTAATCGACCGCTCCCTTACATCATCATCTTGTGTGATAGTTATACATTCCCCTATTTCTTTGAAATAGAGGGATAGTTCATGTTAAATATGTAATTTGTATGAAATTAATACAAAAAAAGCAATTGACCCCTCGTAGTCTCGTCACAATGACACGTCATATAACGACTAATGTTGTACTGTTATGCACTGAACGGCAATACAGTAATTCGTTGTCCAGCAAACTAAACCGTGTTTATTGTATTTGAAATAATACCAATCCATCATGTTGGAAGAAGTAGCTGGCATGTTTTTGTCATTATTTTCGCTTTTCTGGAGCGATAGACCCCGCGTATCTTTTCGAGAACAAATTGACTCGGAAGAAGGAGGGGTAGATGATGGTAGATGGCAACCGTATATCAATGAAGAATACGAGAACTTTCTTACTAACGAACAGTTAAACTCAGTGTTGGTTAATGAAAGATTAACAGATTATACAAGGCTTGGTGGTGCTTCCTCTGGGCGGAGAAGTTATTGGGAGTCGAGTCGGAAAAGTTTATGGACAACTCTAAGTGTTACGTTCGCCATATTCCCTTCAACGGTTTTCATAATACGGTTTCTTTATGTTGATTTAAACACAACGGATCTTTGTTTGGAATGGCAGTATCACAATAACACTTTACCATTTTCTGTAAAACGACTTCGTGTCATCGGTGACAGTGTTGAAGCGGTGATAATCAATCTTTGGTTTCCGCTGACATCTGTAGTTCTATTTGGATGGAAAGAGTTTAAACTGAGGTTTTTGTCCACTTTTTATGTCGCTTTTATCTTCGGAGGAATGGTAATAATTTATTACTTATTTTTGCTAGTATTTGGTGTCTACGATACGCACATGTATTACAGATATCCTGCAAATCTGCTGTTCTTAACTGGCATAATCTGCTGTAGCATTGTCATCCTGCGCAACATCCGAGCGAACCGACCGAGCAATTATACACTGTCCTATTCTAACGGTCGTGTTTTGGTTTTAGTTTCAACACAGTTCCTCGCATCTTCCATACTGGCATTTACCTATAGATACTCTATAGTGCCTTTTTTTAATAGCATAAAACAAGAAAATTACAAATTTATGGTGGCTGCGATCGCACCGGCGCTGACCATCATTCCTGCGGTGATTTGTAAGCACATAGCGTTGAGACAAAGTTCCGAAGTTGTAGACCCCGGCCGGAGTTTTGTCCTAGTATATTTTATCCGAGGTGGTGTCATACTCGTATACCGCACAATGCAAGCAGATTTGAAAAGCATTTGGCTTTTTATTGGGTTATCTCTGTTCTCTGGTTTTATGAACTTTTTGGAAAAGGCGACCTATTGAATACGGATAAAATTGTGGACATACATTATCTCACTTTTGAATCGAACTGTTTGTTGTCAAGGGCTCAATGAATTGCCTCAGAATACACCGCATTATAGACGGTTAAAAGCCGACTTAGAAATTCAAGATATGCTTTTTGAATACAGTACACTTGTTTTAAGCCAAGGTTACTTCGTGTAGAAAGTTTTCAACTTTCGGTGTCATCTTTCTGTTTGGAATCTCTGAAAAGAGTTGCAATTGGCATGGGAATCGACTTTTTTTTCAATTGCCTTTCAAATTTTGTGCAAATCCATTACTACAATATTCCAGTTGGTCGCGTTTGGACGAAGTACTGGAAACGACACATGTTGGCTAACTTCATCATCGTCATTGTGACAGTGTCATACTTCAGCCCCGTCCTTCTTTCGGTTTTTCAAGCACGGGAGACTGGGACAAGTAACAGACAGTATATAGTCAGAAATTGTACGTTATTCTAATGACCTCGTCATAGAACTAAGTTAGCCAATACTGCTATATACAGCTGGGTTTTACTAGTAAGACTTTCAAATGTCAATTGACACTAGATACGAGTACATGTCTTTGCCAAAGTCAATACATGTTAGTGAACAATTTAGCTGTGCGCTACACTGTTGCGCGATCACAAATTATTGACAAGTTGTTAAGCTTGTCAACAGGATGTGTTCGCACTGCTTGTTCCCAGCTTGTTGACAACTTGCTACAACCTTGTTGAGCTCAACAGACTTGTTACAAGTTGTTTCAACAACTTGTTATCGTCCTGCAATTCAACAATTTGTCACAAGTTGTGACTGACAACCTTGTTGCAACTTGATAAAATAACAGCATTGTTACAACTCGTTGACAAGCTTGCTACAAGTCTGTTGCGAACACATCTTGTTGACAAGTTGTGAGATTTTCACGTTTGTAAGCAAGACTTTACACACAGTTCACGCGGTTGAAGACGAATTCGAAACCGTTCTATCAAAATTTGCAAGATTGCATTTTTTATCCTGCAGGATGCATAAAAGACCAAACAAAAATATGAAAAACATCTCCGAGCACAGCTGGCTGCGAATTCGTTTGTGAACAATATTGCAACTGGGCAAATTTTCGTACGGTTCCGAAATCGTCCGATCTTCTGTGAACCAGGAGTCGCAGTAATTGACTTTCTGCCGTTGTAGTATCCCTGTCGTATTACTATTAGTTTCCTCGCTTTTTTTTTCTTTTTTAATTGCATGTAATCTAATAAAAAAGGATAATTATAATTTATTGTCCAGCAAAGTGGCGGTCAACTTCAGAAGTAATGTTCACAAAGGGTTCGTTCAGTTTAAAGAAAGTCGTATTACAAATATTACAAATACAAAAACAAATACACAAAGCTTAGGCCCGTCACATACGCCGTACTTCACATGTGTCGGTCCACTCGATCATACGGCGTATTTTATTCAGGCGATTTTCTTGGTTGATTCAGATGCCGAACTCTTGCGGTACTTAATTCTTGAATTGACCTGATTTGGCACGTGTGAAATAACGGGTATGAAATGGCCTTCAATGGTAATAGCGCGAAAACGAGGTGAGAGAAAAACAGGACTGGTGTCTCAATTGATAATTGGCGTCCCAATTACTGTTTTACATTTACTAAATGAACGAAAAGAACAAATGTTTCACCTACAATTTATAGAAATGCTCAAATACACAATCTTGCGAAAGTACTGACTTCGACGATGTGAGCCGCGGATAGTCTGATGTGCACTCCTGTCGACACGCATACTTAAAGGGCACAACCCCCCCCCCCCC
>CACRXK020002251.1:4429-45010 GCA_902702795.2 Paramuricea clavata
GCCTGAAACTTTACAAAGCTATATTTTCCAAGCTTTACAACATTTCGCAACCAAATTTTGCACTTTTACTAATTTTAGTATGTTCTTTTCAGCTGTGGTGTTTTATTCCCTTTTCTCTGCTTAGATTAAAATTTAGTCTAACATGCAAGTTGTCCATTGATTTACTATGGGAAATCGTGAAACAAGGGCAAGTTTGCTTTGAAGGTTTAATGTTTATGAGTTTTGTTGCTTTAATGATGCGTAAAACATGCAGCTTTCCTTTTGCTTTTCAACGAAGCTGTAAGTTTCGTAAATTATCCTGTTTAATTAAAGAAAAACAGTAAATGTAAAGGAGAGCAAATTCATTTGAAGACCTATAAACTGAAATCGCTCAACAATTTGAACTTATTTTGTTTTACAAAGTAAAAACAGTTTATCGGCAAAAGCAGTTTAGTTGAATGAACATTTCAAAACATTTTGCGGAGCGTTTCAGATGAAATTTTACATTAAATCAAAGCTCGCAAAATGCAAAATAACATACCTACAGTACATATTTCAGAAATTCATTGTTGTATAGTTAAAAGTAGTAGTCTTTTAAACTATTTTGCCATTTTATACAAAAAATATAAAAAAATTAAAATTTACATCTGCAAATTCATGGCAACACATGACGCTACAACGCAAGCCTGCGTTCAGTTTTGGCCAATTACGAATACTTCGTGTTAAATCAAGGTTTGGAAAATATAGGCGAGGGGTTACTACTGCATGCATGTATTTCTAGTATCTTTATAAACTACAGCTGAAGTACTGGTTGCTCAGTTGGTTAGAATACTGCACCGGAATCGCATGGCCGCTGGTTCGATTCCAGCCAGAGAGCCATAGTTGCATTTTTTCCAACTGCTTCTGATTAGGTCTAAAATGTTTATCAATTTGCGTTCGAAAATTACATAAAAACAATCTACTATTGGGATTGTGGAGACACTCATCTACAATAATCAACTGGAGTTCAAATCATTATGTTGTAATTTAACTTGTTATTACACTTACTGCACAAAAGTGGGCAACGAGTTGTGTTCCTGTGTGTGCAAATTAAAATACATCCTCATTCTTCGATGGTTTTTGACGATTGTAAGTCTCAAGGCATAGTTAATACTTGGGAGTAGAGTGAAATTTGTACCGAAATACACCAAATCACTTGCGCTTCCATTCTTTAAAACTTTAAAGCCGTCAACGGAACATCCTGCTTGAAGTTCGGTAGTTCCCGGCGGGACATTTTCAGCCATACATTCCCAGGACAAGGTTATGTTTTCATATAGCCCTGGCCCAACATCCGGGTCTTGAGAACCAGATGCATCAAGGGTTATATTTTGCTTACAACCCTTCACTACGCCAGTTCCTCCACGGACTGTTGCTATCAAAGGTGATTGGACAATCAGTACGTAACCATCATCGAAGCCAACGACGCCATCGATACCAAGCATGGTGATAGTGAAACGCATCATGTACAGTCCATACGGCAGCAAGCGTGGGTTAATTCGGAACCTGCCAGAATAAAACGTTATACAATGTGTATCATAGAAATCGTGACAGTCATTCAACTTTGGAATGTCTTTTGCATGTGAAGAAGTTAGGGCGCCATGGAGATATGCCCCTCCATAGCACACTTAATTATATATATATTTTTATCACTGCACATTCTCTTAGCAATAGCGGGTCTTTCAGTTTGGAGACTACTGGTTCCCCCCAAGAACATTTTATGGATGACGCCCTTTGGATTGACCATGCATAGACAATGTTGACGAAGTTAATGTTAACAAAACTGACAGTCATATAAAAAAAAATTTCTATATTTTGATGGGCTTCTTTAAAAGTTTTTGTGCTTTGTTTCGGTAATTACATGTTAACTGAAGATTTCGATGTATTCAATTGGGGTGCGACTTTACATCCGGGACTTACAGTACATACGGGACTTAAATCTAGTCCTCATTAGGAAGCTTAAATTTGCCCCTTTTGTTTGACTCAATTTGGCCCGCAAACCCCCTCTATTATTTTTTGGTCTCTATGCAAAATGAGTTCAGTGTGAAGTCATGAGTATGCATCTTCAGATTCTTTTGATTCCGGTTTACCGTTTTCATGCTATTACTGTATCTCCCATTTGTCATAATTTGGTTGAAGTTTATGAATTATTCTCCTATTTCGTCTTGTTTCCCACTGCTCTAAGTAAAGTGAGGCTTGTTATAATCATTATAAATGACAAAATTTGGCTTTGCCCGTTTCGTATTCGACTGTTCGTCAAATTGTTTTGGTTTGGCTTAATAAGAATGCTTAATAAGAAGCTTCAATTTGTCCTTCAATTTTCCCCGCAACGTCCCTCCACAAGTATTCGTTTATAAGCCCTATGCTATTTTACCCGTGAAACTTATTGTACAATTGTATAAAAAATGTATAAATTACCTTGGATTATTTACAACGACACTCGAGGAGAAAGTGTTCAATGTATCGTTTCCTGCTTCGTCAGGATTCACCATGAAAACTTCCCAGAGAAATGAGGTGGTTTTTGAAGCATCGCAAATTACAACATTTTGTGTGTCAACCATGAACACTTGAGATCGCAGGACATGAGTTGCTGTAGTCCTATTCTTTCCGATGTTAAAAACGTCAATTTTAGGGTAGTCACAATGGTTCCACACGACTACCGCTTTATGGAACTTCCAAGTCTTGGAAACTAAATTAGAACCAATCAATCGCGGCCAATATACGTCAATGAATTTGTAGGTGTATGTTACATTAAACGAATTTCCTTCAAATATTTCAGTTTGATAGGGCTCAGGATCGAAATAGCTCGGTTCGCAGATCGTGTCAGAAGCATCCTTGAACAAGTAGTTGTCGCTGTTGTTGCCGAATCTTATCAAGTAGCAAGACTCGGTGCCGACTTGGTCGATCGTTACGCGGAACGATGTCGGGTCGCCATGTCTCCGAGGACAATTGCTGTCGATATCGACACCTATAACTATCTGCTGGATACGAATGGTAAAAGTGGTAGACCCTTTGCTGACAGCATTTTCAGCCCAGACGGTAGCTGTATAGTAAGCAACACTAGGATACTTGTGAAACACTGTAGCATTTTGGGTGACCTCACCTTCCTCGTCTCCAAACTCGAACGTATATGTAATGTTTGTTCCATCGCTAGTAGTCACATTCCAGATTACATCGTATTCCAATGGTAGACGATCGAAATTTTCACCACGCGCAGGACCAAAATAACCCGCATCACCGTCACTGTGAAACGGAGTCAGCTTCAAGCCTTGGATAATACGCTGAATCTCAACCTCAAAGGTGAAAAATCCCCAAGAGATTTTATTCATAATCGTGCAATTCACAAAGAACAAGCCCCAGGATTCGTAAAAGTGAATAACAGTAGAGTTATAAGGACCCGTGTAATTGGTACCATCTCCAAATTGCATGACCATTTCGGCGTCCGTAGGATGCCAGAAATATCGCTCTGGTATAGGAAAAAAAGTAAAGTTCAGTCTGCCAGGGGGGAGAGGTCTCGGCGAATCGGTTACAGCCCTTAGATACACACCAAATTCGCCTTTGACTCTTTCATGTATCTCTACTGTTCCTAAACTGTTTGAAAGTGTAATATGGACAGAGTAGAAGCCGCTGTAATCAAATTTGTGCCAAACCGTCCAACCCTCGTGAGAAAACACTCCTTGAAACCATTTAGTCCGCGTGTTAAGATCGCCTGCGTATGGGTCATTGAAATCCCACGTGATCGTCACGTTGGAGGCATCAGCATGAATCGTGTAATTCACAGTGTGATTTGTTTCCACATATTCTGCATGGATCACAAAGCGCGGTTCCCGGATTGGTCTATCGACTATAACTGTCCTGATTAGGGTTTGCAGTGGTGTTACGAGGTTAACAGCCGTTATTTTGACATCATATAAGCCAACACGATCTGTAAAGTATTGTTTATCTATAACCGCTGTTCCTTCCAATGTGTCTGGAGAGATAGAAACGTTTGTGATTTCAATGTTTCTCTTCTCCCAGATGTGGTAAAATGTTACAGTATAACTGATGTTTGTACCGGTAGCCGCTCGGAATTTCACAACCAAATCCTCATCGTTCGGTTGCGGGGGAGGTTGGTCGAGTTCCAAACCTTTAAAAGGAGAGAGAACCACTTAGAAAATGATCTTATTACCATTGAATATGAAGATAAATATTTTTTATTCGAGCTCTCTCAAACTTATTATTAATAATTTACCAAGCAAAATACAATGTATAAAATCAGCAATGTATAGACTGTAAATTCAATACATTGTAGATTCAATACACTGTAAATTCAATACACTGTAAATTCACAATTTTTGGTGACAGAATAACACTTTTGAAGTTGATTCAACCTCTTGAAATTGACAGTGTATTGTTGTCTTACTACGGTAATAAACATTCATAAACTATTACCAAGCCGTGGTCCTTTCTCTCGCCCGAAACGTGTGCGGCATATTTTCGTGTTAATACTTTCAGTAATGCATTCCTAATATCGTGCCCCGTTGGGCCTACCCTTGTAATATATAATTTTGTGCTCAGTACAGCTGTTAAAATGAAATGAAAATAAAATCGGCATTAAAGAAGTTCAGATCGCTACTGCTACTCTGTCTGGCGCATTACGCATCTAATGGACCTTTCCCCTTATAACTAACATTTTGATCGAGACAAGTCTAGACAAAAATTTCATCACAGCTTGAAAGAGCATCACAAAATTAATCACATCCCAACACCCGATTGGGCTGTCAATTTCCCATGCGTAATACAAAATGAGTGAAAAACGGCAAACTTCGCAAGGCTATATTATCCGCATTTTACAACATTTCGCAACGAAACTTTGGAATATTACTAATTTTGGGATGCTCTTTCAAGCTGTGATAAAATTTTTATCTAGATTACTTATTAGGGGAAAGGTCCATTGGTTATAAATGGTTATTCTGACTCACATACCTAGCGCGTTTTGACTAACAATTACGTAATTTGTTTCCAATGATTCTGACTTATAATCCTTTTCCGGCTGATAATTTCAGCAAAAATAAAACAAAAGTTACTCCGAATAAGGAGTGCATAATATTAACACACAATTTATTAAAACTGTTTTAATAAATTGTGTGTTAATATTCTGCACTCCTTATTCGGAATAACTTTTGTTTTATTCTGACTTATCTCTGTCTCGTTTGTAAATGGCGATGTTTAATTGGTCTTCGAGAAATTGTCTTGAGATTAGCTAATAATAGTTCGACATTTTAACGGTAATAGGCGTTTGAAACGTAGTCGACATTTCTGAATATTTTGGCAGGAAAACAATAAGACAGGTATTTGGGCGAGTGGAAGCATCCACGGTTTTGCTAATAACTCAACTTTCGCCACTGCATGTTGCGTTTGAGAAGTTGGACCTGCCATACGCTCGTTTACTTCTCGTGAAATTTGATAAAACAAGTACACGTGTGAGTTGTTTTTTATGCATTTTGAAAAACTCACTCGTGCATGTTTTATCCACATTGCACTCGAAACCATCTTATTAAATTAAGTATTAAAATTATACACAAAAATGTTCGAACATTATACAACACTAACGGCTTCAAAATTTCACCCGACCATGTAAGTTTTGTTCGATCTTGTTTAAGACAAGATTAACAAAACAATTTTAAAACAAGATAAAGCCACATCTTCAACGTTTACATTATGCAGCGCGGCCGCCATGTTTGTTTTGTTGTTTTGTTGTTGTTTTGTTGTTTTGTTGTTTTGTTGTTTTGTTGTTTTGTTGTTTTGTTGTTGTTTTGTTGTTTTGTTGTTGTTTCGTTGTTGTTTTATTGTTGTTTTGTTGTTGTTTTGTTGTTGTTTTGTTGTTGTTTTGTTGTTGTTTTGTTGTTGTTTTGTTGTTGTTTTGTTGTTGTTTTGTTGTTTTGTTGTTTTCGTTTTCGTTTTTGGTTTTCGTTTCGTTTTGTTTTGTTTTGAAGCAATTTGTGCCATTGTCACTTGAGGGCTGCATTAATTTAATAAACTGATTAGTTGATTTTAGATCCCATTGTTTTTGTTCCAAGCTTAGTTTTCAGTGGTCCGTTCTTCTTCGTTATTCTTTTATATTTTATAAATCTTCAAAGCTAAATCTGTTGTAACTGTCATGCAAATAGAGAGTTCATGATTTACGACGCGGTAAACTCGACGACACGCCCAAGGACTAAACAGTTTCATTACACTGTAATAAATGTTTTTAAGCCTGTTTTAACCTTAAAACAGCGATAAGTTCCAGTGCGGTGTTTCCTATAAGCTCGACTTTAGAGGCTATACGTCAACACTATTAATCCGTTAGTTCAAAATAATCCCGTCGTCTTTGATATTTCAAAAAGGCATATGCAAATATCTCGTCCACACTAGCGTTTTCAGATCGTTTTTCTACGTCGCAATAAGCTTTCACGTTGCTCGAAAGAAGTGAAAATGGTTAATATTAGTAGCATATGAGGAATGATCACAAACTATTCAAACTACTTATAATAAATAAAGCAATCATATATACCGTACCAGAGATAGGAACTTGAACGATGGATATGGTTGAAGCCTTGGCCGAGTACAGTCTGTTAGTGCAATTAATGCGAACATGGTATACACCAATACCAGCATACATATGAAATATTTCTTGATGTGTGATAGGCCATTTATATACCTTGATAATAAGAAAAACAGGCAGTCAAACTTTGGGTACCCACGTTAAAAATATCACATCTTGTCAACAAGATTTGATTGTTCGCAAGTATAGTAAGCTTATCGGCAAGCTGTAAAAAATACTGTTGCCTTATCACGTTGTAACAAGATTATCACTCACAACTCGTTGTTAACGTTTGTAACTTGAAACAATGACTTGTAACGACAACACGGTGTTGGAACAACGGGAAAAAATTAAAATGCATTGAGGTAAAACAACAAGACAGCTAGTTACTTATTTTCATTTTCATTTTTATTTTTATTTTTATTTATAAAGGCAGAAACCTCGGTAACGCCACTAAAAGGAATTTCATATTCAAATTTGAGTTAAATTGTTTAAAAACCGTTCTCAATTTCAATTCTAACTTCTTATTAACCGAACGCGAGATCTGTACAGAGAAATATTGGGCCCGAGATATTTTTTGTACAGACCGAGCCCGTAGGGCGAGTTTCCACAAAAAGACCGAAATCCAATATTTCTCTTTACATACAGAGCAAGCGAGATTAATAAAAAGTTTATTATATGGCATTTATAGGTATTTATACTTGAAACAAACAAGAAATGCATGATTTGAAATGCATATTAGTAGCGTGGTACACATTTGGTCGAAGAAAACAAAAAATACCAATATATTCCATCTTTTCCACCAAAAGCCATTCGTATATATCTTATAAATGACAAATTTTCAATTAGTTTTGCTGTTTTGGTTTAAAATTTGTTTTTACGTAATTTGTTTTTACGTCATGGACCGCCGGTCCATTACGGGAAAATAATGGACCGCTGAAAGTTCAGCCAATCACAGTCCGCCATTTCTAAATGTGAATAAGTTCTTGGAAAGAGGGCCCCGCACTACCCGTGACTCCGCTGCAACCCAACAATTAACAATTATTCACCGAAGTGAAGATGAATAGCGCAAGGATATTCACGGAAACGTGAAACAAAAATGACCAAAAAACAATAAAAATTGGGAATTCAAAATAGTTTTAAATCTCGTAATAGTTTTAAACAAAATAGTATTTACACGCTTTTAATAATTTTATTCGTTAGAAATAACTTTAACGAATACCTCTACAGTGTTAAACATTATATTTGTGGTTTTCTTCGTGTTTGGCGAAACAGCAGCTTCGTTTAGTACAAAAACTTGTTCTCATTGGTAAAAACCGGAACGAAACGGGAGGCGATTTTGCTTTCGTCCGAAGTTGAATAATGCAAGAATATGCGGTGCTCAACAACCAATAAAACTGCGCGAAAAGCACTATCCACCTCCTGAGTATATGCTAATTACGAATTATTGGATGAGGCTGAGCAGGAAATCAGAATTATTCAGATCGAGGTCAGAGTTATTGCCGAAGCGAAGCTGAGGCAGATAACGTTGACCAAGGTCTGAATAATTCTGATATCCTGCGTAAGTGGAATTCAATAATTTTTTTATTATTCATCATTATTTTTTTATTATTATTATTTATTATTCTTCTTCTTATTATTTTATTATTATTCATTATTATTCTTTTATTCATTATTATCTTTTTTATTATTCATTACTATTTTTTTATTTATTATTCAAAACGAGCAGAAGCAGCAGAAGCCATTGTCAAAACAAAATAATTTTACAAAATTTCCCGCTTTTTCAATTCATGCAAAATACCGCTGCAAAAATACGCGGGCACCTACAGATACGTTATTTATTTGTCATGTTCACATGAATATTTGAGATTTATTTGTCATGTTCATGTCTGCACCGAGATACGGAAAATTATTTGTAGGCTTTCAACCAATAAGAATTCGAGAAAATAGTACAATGAATAATAGTATAGATTATCCGTTTGTAATCCGGGTTCTTAAAAAAACACCAAACTGGCCCATGATCGTTAGTAAGTTTATATACCTGTTCATCTGTGATCCAGTAACTGGAATGTCCAAACAGACCATCATCAAAATTCCACGTGCAGTTAAAATCGGATCCTGTTATCATGTCGAAATCGAATTTTACCGGATCAGTGTGATTGGTCGGTGATGTAGCAATTACGAAACCAGTCAGTTCAATGATTGGTTTGTGTACTTTAATTGGCTGGGTCCAGGACACCCACGAGACATTGTTCCACGCGGTTATGTTAACCGGAAACACTTGCCAATAACTGTAGTTCTTTAAGATACTTGTCTCACGAGTGAGTAGGGTAGAGTCATCTTGAAATTCAAAATAGTGAATAACGTTTGTTCCGTTGAGTTGTGTTAACTGGACCTCGACCGTTTCGTTCACTTCGATATCCCGGTTTGCGTGAATCACGCGTGACGTGAGCTCCACGATTGGAATTTCGATGATGATCATAAAGTACAGTTCGATTCGTTTGACTAAATTGTATGCGGTTATGTTCACCCAGTACTCGATAGGACGCGGATAAACATGACGGATGGGTCGTTCCGTAATGCCGTTAATGTCAACAGATTCATTCAAGAATGTTGTGCCATCCCCCAAGTCAATTTCGATCGTAACGCGCGATCCACTGTCAATGTACCAATCTATTGCGGTGATTTGGGACAGTCTAGATAAAAACAAGTTAAATACACGGATTAATAAAACACGACTATGCATAAATCTAGTAGAAACGTCGATTACACAATTTTGAAAGCATCTATTGTTTCCCGAGTGTTTACTGAGATTTCTTCATGGGAATTGCTGAGGGAACTTGTGAATTTTGTGAAAACAAATGAAAAAGTGCAAAAATACATTACAAAAGCACGCCCCATCAGATACTAAATTTGTTATAGATACTAATTTCTTCTTCCATTGAAATCTGTGTTCATCTGCATCAAGATGTTTTAGATTATGCTTATTTGTGGAAAAATAGCATAATAACGGTTTATTGGCCGAACGTGAGATCTGTACTGGGAAATATCAGACCGAGGTTTTTAGTATGGACCGAGCGACGAAGGAGCGCGGTCCATGCAAAAAACAAAGGTCTGATATTTCACAGTACAAAGCAAGATCAATAATCTGTTTATTATGTGGCTGAACTGAGTCTGTGAACATATGCATTTCGCGCGTATTGAATCGGCTATCGTCAGTTTCACTGTGTAACAATATACGATAGGCATGCATGCTCATTGCTCAATCAAAAACAATTTCGTTGTTTGAAACTTTTATCCATAAATTTTAATGACACACAATTGGAAAATTAAAATTTCCCGCCAGATAAACGACATCCGGGACACTGGTCCAGATACGAAAAATACGGACCACGGTCCGTATATGGGTTTTTACGGACCGCTTGTCAACCAATCAGAATAGAGAATTTTGAAAAGCCATATAATAAAACGTCTTATCACATATACTTGTGCCTTTATCAGGGCGACATAAAAACGATATCGCCACTGCAGACATCGTTTTTTTCACTGATATATTGTGTATTTTTGTTACTGATATTGTTTTTGTCACTGGATCGCATGTTGTTCCGCTATATTTGTCGCTGTCAAAACAAAGAGACTCAAGGATCGTGTTTACAGTCGATGTTCAAGGCACTAGTATGTGTGATAAACAGGTTATCATAATCGGGGCGAGGTGATATCAGTTTATCGCTATCAAGATATCGTCCCACAAACTGGTATCACCTCGCCCCTCATATGATATGTGTGCACGGTAGGAAATTTTTTAATGATATATTAACATACAGTAGATGAAAAAATTATTTAATTCTGATTGGCTATAAGAGCAGTGCACTTATTTTTGAATTTGCACATTGTGTAATTACTGCAGTGCAGTTAACAAAACAAGAGTAGAGCCAGAAAACGAGGCAGAAAAAATTAACATCATGGCGACAGATAGTAGCAATGTAAATTTTTAGTTCTTTAATAATTTTTCGCACACTTTCCATGGAACATCGTATGTGAATATAACAATTTAAGTAGAAGGAGCACATAAGCTGAAAAGGTTTAGAGAGAACTTGTGACTATCAATCGCCAAAATGGTTCCTTCGTCCCATTTTATACGTAATAGTACAGTTTCTCGTACTTGGAAAAATATACACTCCTGAGTTTTTCAAATATGTCAAATTGCACTGCAGGGTGTATAAAAAAACGTCCCAAATGGGAAACGTCCCATTATGCTAGTCCTCAAAACTAACGAACCAAAACAACTGCTTATTAAATTGCTTTGTTTATTAGACCTTTCCCCTTATAACCAAAATTTTGATCTAGGCAAGTCTAGACAAATATTTCATCACAGCTTGAAAGAGCATCACAAAATTAGTAATATTCCAAAGTTTCGTTGCGAAATGTTGTAAAATGAGGAAAATAGAGCCTTGCGAAGTTTGCAATTTTCAGTCATTTTGCATTACAAACGGGAAATTGCAGCCCCAACACCCGAATCGGATGTCAATTTACCGTTTGTAATACAAAATGACTGAAAAACGGCAAACTTCGCAAGGCTATATTATCCGCATTTTACAAGATTTTGCAACAAAACTTAGGAATATTACTAATTTTGTGATGCTCTTTCAAGCTGTGATGAAATTTTTGTCTAGATCGAAATTTTAGTTATAAGGGGAAAGGTCCATTGTTTGCTTAAATTTATTCATGTGCCCATCCTTGCATGAGATCGGTCACGCTAAAATCAATTATGCCTTGAATCAATTGCGCGTCATGGAAAATGTGGAAACTTTAGGGGTTTCGCGTTCCTTTTAATAAGCACCATTTTTTGTGAAACTTTGACAGTTTGTTAAACACCGTTCATACTTGTAACCAGTTGAATAATATCCCAATTTTAGCTTGAAAGTTTTGTGCGCAAGCCATTTCAAACTTGGACGATAAGAAGCACCCCCTCCCCTGGCAGCATAATTTACTTTCGAACATAATGTTTTGTCCTGCACATACCAAAAGACTCCTAATTTGCCTTTGTTACAAAAAATATCCCAAATTTTGCGGAATATCTGAGTTTGAAGAAATTTCGATTCCCATTTGGGACGTCATTGACATTGACAAACTCACTCGTGCATGTTTTTTTCCAAATTGCACTCGATATCATACTATTATCTATACTAAAAATAGTGTTAACGTACAATCTTGCGTGGAAAGTATGCAATTCATTCAAACGCCATTGAAATTCGAAATACGGCGATAAAATAAAAACTTCGGTCGAAATAAAGTAGAATCGCACCATCACATGTAACGTTTCATTGAAAGAAACGTTTTTCTTACGTGTAATGAAATTGTTTCGCCTTCCTAATTGGCTTATATGTATCGCGAAGCGAAGTAAATTCATTGGTAAAACTCAGTATTTACATCATAAAACTGGTTTCAATAACACTCTAAAATGCGGACCATCTTTACTACACCCTCTAGTAAGCAAATAGCGAGTAGGGTTGTGCTAATCCAGAGACCGCGGAGCCTGTTTAAAAGTGGGGGGGGGGCAGGATAGCACGGGAGCTATTCCACGTAGGCAGGCTGTATTTTATCCGGTAATTTTTTATTATCCACCGAAAAGGTGGGGGAGCATGCCCCCCCCCCGCCCCCCTGTTCCGCGGTCCCTGTAATCATCCCTACTTGCAGATAAGGAGAGCTAAGCTGTATTTGGGAGGATGCAGCTCACCCTGATCAAGATGAATGCTTTCTAAGGGCGCATCTGGCAGTCACCTTATGACTCGTGTTTGATCATGAGGCAAAGCAACGGTGGAAGGGTCAGTTTGTGGCTTATCCAAACCCACCCTGCCGGAAGAAACCGGAAGAGCGTTGACTGACTCGTCAGATAAGTGTCATGAGTCCGCAGCAAGAATTGAACCTATCATCTCAGACGTGAAAGACGGTTGCTCTGACGTAAAAAGTCTAAATAGAATTAGTTTACTCCACATCTTACTAAAATATATTGATGTTTTACCTTGTCGGTTTAACGGGTGAAGTGAGATTCACATCTTTGATATAATCTTGCACAAGCAACATGTGATTGTCAACCTCATCAGAAATATAATTAAACGCATGTAGCTTGATAAACTTATAACCTGGCGAAGTGTACGTATGGGTGAAAGTGACAGGCTCTGATATATTCTCTTGGAAGAACTTATCCACTGCGCCATCATCATAGTGTACAACGTACGTAATATTTGTTCCTGCCTTCGCACTCGCCGTTATTGTGTACACGTCATTGGTAGCGACAATAGAATCAAGTTGCCAGTTTGCCTGCTCTATAGGCCGCACGGAGATGATTTGCTGCGAAAATTGGAACTGGTTGACTTTATTCTGGAGCGAGATAGCGGCGCGATGAACTCCTGGAGGTAATGATATAGGGAATATCTGTCTTTGTGCGACGTAATAGCGAGCCTTGAGAGAATGCTGCATGTGGATGAGCTAAAACGACGTAGAGATTTTGAAATGACATGATTTTGAAAAATTGAAATGATTGAAAATAAGCCATAACTGTTTGCATTGTTGGCATTTCATGACAAAATTAAAATATCTCGAACGTGGCTGGCACTAACTGACATTAGTATAAATTACATAGGTGATTATTGAAAATTCTCCATGCTGATTGGTTGCCGTTGAGGTGATTATTACGCGATAATCACCTAAGCGATTTTCAAAATGGCGGCCGAAGCCGTTTTGTCAATCAAATGACGAAAAAATGTGCATTTTTTATTTTTTTCTAAATAATCACCTATGAAATTATACTAAAACAATTATTCACCTCAGGCTCGGTGATTATCGTGAATAATATCGTCTCGGTTTTTATTCACCGATAATCACCTCGCCTTCGCGAATAATTGTTAACTATTAATTTTAAAATTTGAGATGTCACGAATAATTGCGAATATGGTAAAGTTTTAGTGTGTTTTTCTTCGAAATCCCCATATTTTCCCTAACTACAGATGAGGGTGTCCAAAGGGTTTCTACAGTACAAAGATAGTGAGGCATATTTTTCAATTGGAACAAGGAAACAAAGCCAAAAGTCATAGGGAACAAGGGAACATGGTAAAATCTTTGTGGGAACAGCGAACAAAGAAAATATTTTCTAAGGAAAACGGGAACATAGGCACCCCGTGGGAGATCGTCACCGGTTAAACCCCTCTCTCCTTCAGCAGCAAGCCCCGACCTCAAAAGCCTAGTATATAAATAAACAACTTGGGCAGTGGTGCCTAAATTACTTTGAATTTGTACTCGAGTAAAAGTAGAAGTAATTAACAATAAAACGACTTGAGTAAGAGTAAAAAGTACTGAGGCAAAACGTACTTAAGTAAAAAGTACAAAGTATCCGCAAAAATACTTGAAGTAAAAAGTAAAAGTACTATGGTCTGTAGCGTGTAGGGGAGACTTCTCCAATGGATTGAGATACAAAAGACACAAAACAGTAAACACATTATATGCGTGCACCTAATATCCAATATTTCACGGCATGGTCTACTTTCCAGACCCCGTTAGACATATAAGAAATCCATGAAATAAATAATGCTTATAAGTAAGCCACAAACGAGAGATTCCAGACGCATGTATAGGTCCTATTAGCTATCCAAAAATTGAAATAAATCAGAAATAAATCACGTAAAATTAAAACAAAAGTTAGAAAGTAACGAAATACTTCTCCACAAAATGAAAATAACGAAGTAAAACGGTATTTCTTAAAACGACTTCGTTCCAAGTAAAAGTACTCCAGAAAAAGTTTACTTTGTTACATGCTCACTTCTCAAAAATAATACTCAAGTACAGTAACGAAGTACATTTACTTCGTTACTTAACACCACTGAACTTGGGCCTTAGCACAGGACTGTACTAATACCGGCCAGGAAAACGACAATATATATGTATTTACCTTAACACTTTCTGCAGGAGCTTCAATGTAACCACCTTTGACAAGGCTAGTCAAGTTTGTAACTTCATACAGGCCTTCATACGCATCATAGCTTTCTACGCTCAAGATGGCCGCACCAACTGACGGGTAATATACGCCAATGACGTCTTTCTCGCGAACATCGACAGTCTCTCCTTCACTTAAAATTTGATGTTTTCCAACTTTATCAATATTAACCTAAAAACATGAGATGTTGAGGATTTAACTTATTTAGAATCTGTTCATATCAACACACTGGGAAACTCACTTGAGTGATAACCGCATATCCTTGCTGACGGACAATTATGCTAATGTATAGCAATTTATGTCGCTGAGCATTCATTGCATGGCATCGTGGGCTCAGTCACGAATTTTCGTGCCTTTTTTGTTTTGCTTTACTTTGACTGATTTGCAGCAAAAATGTTCAAATGGGAAGTTTAAAATGTTCTTAATTATGTTTAAGTCGCCTAGTATTGTCATTTCGGCCTAATGTCTCACAGAAGGCATAAAACGCTGATTGTCCACAATAGCTAGAGTTTTTGTATTTAAAATGATCATATAGGTGATGTAAATCGTATGTAGATCTTACCTCCTTTATGAAGACAACTTCATATTTGTGGTATTTCACAGGGATAAATTTGGATGTCGTTGCGGCTCCCAGACACTCATAATTACCCCTTTCAAAACATTGTCCAGAGGGTAGGTGCAACATCTTATCGTCCGAGCAGATGTAACCAGAAAGATCACAAGTTGGATGGAAATTTGTACAGAAGCCGTCGATGTTACAATATTCACGAAACACTCCTGTTCCACAAACAGGACGCAGTATCTAATGTAAACGAAGAAGTAACATGTCATTTTATGCAAATACCTCCCGCACAAGTCGTCAAAAAGAAAGTAAGAAAAAAGAAGGCAAAAGAAAAAATAGAGGAATAAAATTAAAAAAAAGGTGGGAAGAAAACAATGAAAAAGTCAAGCGAAAGAAATGTGGTCGCTGTTTGCACGAAATTCGAACTGCATGAAGTCACCCTTCAAGGCCATTTTCCACTTCAACCGTATCAATATCGAAGCGTGTTTTTGCATTCATTTACTTAAGGTGGCTCGATCCTGTTTCAAATAATTTAGGTGTACAACCGTTTGATATTTTTAAACTTTGTACATGTATTTTTGGTTTCACTCTAAAATATTAAAAAGCAATTTTATTTCGTGCAGCATTTTACTTGGAACATAGAGTAACAATAGTTATTTTCTTCGATTATAACATTTTTTGGCATTACAGATTTTTTTATTGGTATAACGAGAGACTTTTGCGAAATTTGAACATACAGTGTGGGTCGCTGGACAAAATAATGAGATATGGGGAATTGTTTTTCAAGAATTGCATTTTTTAATAATGTCCCTGTGGACATGCAACACGCTGTACAACACGTACAATGCCGTCAATGGCGCGAGCAATTCCAACGTCAGGTCATATTGTATAAGGATTTTGTAAGGATTACTATATCGAGCCATCTTAAACCGGAGTAGCAAGTGAAAAGAGTGTCAGGTTTTGAGTGGTGCTCTTATTAACATGCATTTTAATTTAAGATCCGAAAATAATATTATGTACTTACCACAACCGAGAGTTTACCAGTCTGTTCTACATTTATTTCGATGGATGAGACTATGGCCAGTTCGAGGAAAGAAGAAATAAAATACAGACCACTTTGCGTTTGCGCCGTGTTTGAAATCTTGTAATGCAGGCCACCCAACGTTCCAGTGAAGCCCCCTAAAAGATTACGTTATAAATATACTATAGTCGATTGAGGTTTAGTTTCGTGGGCATGCGGAGGAGAGGGGTAACACCGGAGTACCCGAAGAAAACTTACATCGCAAGGTCTGTAGTAATGACAAGGTGCAGGAACACTTACTTGGCAGCAAAGGTGTATCGATAACCGCAGCGTTAAGTGTATAGTTGAATACATCAACTGGTCCGGTGAAACCATTTAATACACATTCATACTCATTATTGGCGACAACAAGACCCGGGCAGTCAAGACTGAGACTTTTGGCTTTCGTAGTGACAAAAATGGAGTGCTGTACTTGAAAAATTCTGGAAAAAAGTCCAGTTGTCCTGGCCTCGATGATTACCACCTATAACGAATGATCACGTTTCAAATTGATTTTAGATAATCATATAACAAACATACTTGTGCATGGGGCTACAAGTTTAGCAAAATCAGTATTAAATATATAGTAGGCTATTAATAACCACTGGAAAAAATAGTGAAATTCATACTATGGAATTTGCGATTGCATCACTAAATCCATGGTATATCCATACTATTTCCATACTATATCC
Source organism: Paramuricea clavata (assembly GCA_902702795.2). Taxonomy (NCBI): domain Eukaryota; kingdom Metazoa; phylum Cnidaria; class Anthozoa; order Malacalcyonacea; family Plexauridae; genus Paramuricea; species Paramuricea clavata. The sequence goes on from CACRXK020002251.1 coordinate 21,311, forward strand.
ACAGTATATGAAAATTGGATTTTCATACTAAGATCCATATTATTTCCACAGGAGGGAGTTTGAAAACAATTTCCAGTGAATGTTAAACAAAATATAGGCGAAGATAAAGAAATATTTGTTTTTTACCCCGATTCTATACAAAACAAAACTAAATTTATATACGAAGAAAAATCCAGCTAACGTCTCACATTATATTTTGCAAAACATACATCTTCCTCAATTCTTAAAGATGTGCTCTAATGTTCTACGTAATTCTTCATTTCCGTTTTCGTTTTTTAACCTCTTCTTGTTTATCTGTTGCTTTTAAATATTTTAGATTTTAAAAAACTAATCTTGGTATGTTGTTTTGCAACGCCGGTATCACAAGAATTTTGCTCCTCCCAGGAGATTCGACCCCCCTTTTCAAAAGGGGCGTCGTCGATGCATTGTCGACATGTTCTCGACAAAAAAATCATTGGGCTCTTAATATTTCTTTATCTACGCCTAGACTGCCTTTATTCTAGCCTTGTTATTTAATTAAAGCTTAGGTTTATCGGCTAAATTTTGCCCCTCACCTGAATATAATAAAAAAAAATTATTCAAATCTGATTGGCTAAGAGCGAATTGAATGGCCGCCATGCAATAGTTTCGCTCTGAATACGTCAAATATCTTTGAAATCCTTCAGGTATATGCAGTTGTTTTAAACCTTTACAGTATGGAAATATACCCAAACAAAGTTTTTTTATTGTTATGTTTTTATTTTCCGGTCACTTTACAATAACAAAAGCCTGACACACACTCTTTAACGGGAAGTAGTATGGCTTCTCGTGTAATTTGAAAAAACATACGCTTGTAAGTTTTTCAATTTTGGTCGTCTTTTAAACTCATTCATGCATGTTTTTCCCCAAATTGCACTCGAAACCACACTCACCTCCAGCACAATTAATAAATAAATCAGAAGTGGAGCTTGCGAAATAATTGAGCAAAAATGTTCAAAATGGCGGTTTAACAGGTGTGTGAATTGTTTTCACAATTTTAGGAGACGTATTATAAAATATTCCGATATAAAAATTTGGAAATGAACGCAGCGAGTATCTAGAATTAATGCTTTCAAGTAAAGGAAGCGTACAGTGTGTACTGATTAATCAATGATGGTGTCATTCATTGTTTAAATTATTCTCCTAATTTACAAAAAGTATTTGCATATATTTATAATGGCCGCTCTTTATATTTCCTTTCTTTTCTTTCTTTTATTCCCGTTTAAATAATTTATAAAAATAAATGAATGAACAAATTATATTGCATACCACCAGAATTACGTAATTCAATAATTAGCTCAACCGCTTAGCTATTTATTTATACGTAGACGATGGTTAACTCCAAAGCTGATGCTCTTTTAACCGTCGTGCACGTTTGAAATATTTTCGTTCATTTTATCTTTTTCTTCTATATACTCAAAAAAATGAATTACTTATAGTTAATAATGTACATATACTAAATATTTTGTACATAATAGTCAAATCAAATTACCTCAATCGCCATATCTTGGAATGTAAGCTCCATATACGGTAATGTTGTAGACGCAGCCGAGTGTCTTCTATAGACTTCGATCTCAGTGCCATTTTTTGCAGTGAATGTGAAGGTCACTGGTGTGTTTTCTTTCGTCCAAGTTGGAGCAGAGAAATGGAATGTACCATTACCAAACTCAGTGACATTGTAAACGGCATAATGCCATTCCCCACCGCAAGTCAACACTTTTTTGTCTTTGCAAGGAACTTTGCAAAGTTCGTCCATTGCGTCGTTGGTAGATGCGAGGTTGCTCGTGCAGAAGCATTCCCCGCCATTGGTGAGCAAAGCGTAAGGCAAGCTAATCTGACCGCAGCCAACAATGCAGCTGAAAGGGTGTGATGCCGACACGACAGGAATCACAGGATAACCTGACGTGGTGACGGAAGTCTTCGAAAGGCATCCGAGGGTATTAGCATCTAGAAATAGATAAAATTACCGTGAGGAACAGTGATAATTTATATATTCATTATAGACCCCTGTCATAGTGACGTCATATAACTATCACTACCAAATAATATTAGTTATCGAGTTAAGCCCATTTTCCAGTAGGCGAATATTTTCGCTGACCAATCACATTGCCAAGATTTGTTTTGCGCTTCGCTTCGCGCGAACAAACTCGCCAAGGGAAAAATGGGCTTAATAGCTTTGAAAAGCAAAAATATGGAAATTCTGATTTTCAACATTGCGGCGCTGTTTTGAAAAAAACAACAATGACGTGACTTTAAAGACTTCGTGTAGTGCTATTGAAATGGCACATACGGAAAAGTAAATTTAGTTATTTTTCCAACAAATTTAGGGCCTGTTCATATGGGCAAAAGTTATCCCGGACTAGCCAAATACTTTTGTTCTGTTCATATGGAGAAACGTTTTCCCGCTTACCGGGTAAAGTTTCCGGCTGTGACGTAGCACTGAACATCAATTGAATTGAAAAGTTGCTGACACGACAGAAAATTATCCCGCTAAGCGGGAAAGTTATGTTCATATGGGAAAAACATTATCCCGGTCACCGAGATCTCGCCTGTCAACAAGCGAGATCTCGGTACACGGGAAAACTTTTCGTCTCATATGAACGCTGTGTAACGTTTCATATTATTTTCATAACAAGGCGAGATCTCGCTTGTAAACTTGTCGAAATGTTTTCCCGCTAACCGAAATAACTTTTGCCCATATGAACAGGCCCTTAGACTTAAAATATTCTGATGACATTTTAAAATTTCGGACCTCCGCCCCCCCCTCCCCCCCCCCAGTAAAATTTTATGGAAGACGCCCTTTGCTTCTCCACTATAAAACAAATCCATGACAATATTTTTTATCCGAATCTGGGTTTTTTTCCGAAAATAGAAAATAGTCATTAACTATTTTGATTCTTTGAGAAACACTTTTTACATTAATATGAAATAATTATACACAAAAAGGTCAAAATAGTGGGCCCTATACAATTATTAGAAATTTATCACAACAAATGTTATCACTGCCCACTAAAATTAGGTATGATTACAAACGATCAAATCGAGCGATATTTTATTATAAAAAAACTTCATCAAGGACAACACACCCAAAGTATTTTCTGAGGATTTTTGCGAATAAAATTTTTGGGAGAACGACTTTATTCGATGTTTATATTCTCGCATAATATTAAATATATGACATTCACTTACACGTCTTTTCTCCCTTGATCTCCAATTTCAACGCAATCTTATTTTGAAACGATATCGGCATGAATCTCATCCAACGGGTGACCATGTATGTTCCAATGTTTATTTTCTTTACAGTGGTACTGTTTACATTGCCAGCGAGTACCTAATGAAGGTATATGTTATACACTATATTGTTGTTTTTTTGTCCTTGCTGTTGTTGTTTTGGATGGTGGTAGTGTCACAATTAATGTTGTTTCAGCTGTTGCTGTTCGTCTTATTGTACATGCTGTTCTTTTTCTTGCTGCTGTTGTTGTTGTTGTTGTTGTTGTTGTTGTTGTTGTTGTTGTTGTTGTTGTTGTTGTTGTTGTTGTTGTTGTTGTTGTTGCTGTTGTTGCTGTTGCTGTTGTTGCTGTTGTTGCTGTTGCTGTTGTTGCTGTTGTTGCTGTTGCTGTTGTTGTTGTTGTTGTTGTTGTTGTTGTTGTTGTTGTTGTTGTTGTTGTTGTTGTTGTTGTTGTTGTTGTTGTTGTTGTTGTTGTTGTTGTTGTTGTTGTTGTTGTTGTTGTTGTTGTTGTTGTTGTTGTTGTTGTTGTTGTTGTTGTTGTTGTTGTTGTTGTTGTTGTTGTTGTTGTTGTTGTTGTTGTTGTTGTTGTTGTTGTTGTTGTTGTCATTGTCGTTACTGTTACTGTTACTGTTGTTGTTGCTGCTGTTACTGTTGTTGTTGCTGCTGTTACTGTTGTTGTTGCTGCTGTTACTGGAGAGTTTAAGTTCGACTTCCAATACCAATACCGATACCGATGTTTTCACTTCCGTTCTCATTTTGGTACGGGGAATTTTAAAGCGTTAAGTTATCACGACAGATAAAGTATAGAACACATTAATCGGTACCGAAAATGTGCGGTATACTAAACGGCAGTTGAGCTAAAATTCCGACTAAAACATGACTCAGGCGATGCTAATAACAAATAGTTTACATGTTTATCGTTAAAAATTATGAAATATCCGATTTATATGAGTTTATCTTACAATTCCCCCGACTTCCAATACAAGGCCGACTTCGGTAGTGGTGACTTCCAATACACTTGTCCTCGTGCTTCTTGCAAGCAGAGAGCATGCGCGTGACATGTTGTTAGTATCGGTATTGGTATCGGAAGTCGAACTTAAACTCTCTACTGTTGTTGTTGCTGCTGTTACTGTTGTTGTTGCTGCTGTTACTATTGTTGTTGCTGCTGTTACTATTGTTGTTGCTGCTGTTACTATTGTTGTTGCTGTCGTTGTCGTTGTCGTTGTCGTTGTCGTTGTCGTTGTTGTTGTTGTTGTTGTTATGGTTGTTGTCGTCGTCGTCATCGTCGCTGTTGTTGTTGCTCTCCTTGTCGTTGTTGTTGAGCTCACTAATTTTTATTCATGTACTGTAATTATACAGCATGTGGTTATTCGGAGCATGAATTGTAGCAATCGTGCTTTTATAATCCATGTTTGGAGTTCAATTGATTAGGTAGAGTGAAATGTTCCTATTGAATCGTGTTTCCGTGTGATTGAGACATTGGCTTTCGATGCCTTTATCTTTTTACCTGATGACATAAATTAAACAGACATTTCACATTCACTGACATAACAGCACGATTTCGCAAATGTGTCCCCAGTCCAGACCTAAACACTCTCATACAATATCTCAATCTCACTCATACAATATCTCAATCACGAAAATCAGCGAGGCTCTATATAGCCAATTATTACCACCAGCGTGTTTCTTGAGATTGCATTTTAAATAAAAATCAAATTGATTAAATATGATACTTTGTAAAACAATCTTGCTTCGTCCTTGAGATATTTACAGTAACAATTGTTGATATACACATTATCCTCACTATGACGCCACATTGCATACAGTAGTGATCTAAAAAAAACTTCAAGATTTTGGGATATCGTGCATCGAAATAATAAAACCGTTCATATGTGTTATGCCAACATACCACAAATATATATTATACAAGGTGTATAAAAATAGGTACGCTGTAGCGTACATGGCGTCTACTGGATCAAAAACAAAGAATGTCAATGCCGTCCGGTTTACATTTCCATTTCCAACTTTGGAGTGGAAAGATTAAATCTCGGCAATTAGGATTTTTTTTAGTGGTATTTTCGTATTCTACTGCAAATACTCGCGGATTTCTTTAATATTTAATCTTCCCGTCGTGAAAATCGGGACTCAAGGCCGGACGGCATGGAAACTTTCGTAGATGCGCGGGCTTTAACCTAATCAAAGAGCCTGTTCGCAGGAAAAGTAAACCGTCCACTGCACCTAAACCACCAACCTCGTTCCCAGCACAGAATAAAGATCAGTAACAGAAGGGCCACTCAGCGGTGCAACGTGTCCGCGTTTTTTTATGCAAATATATGCAGTTTACTGGCCAGAAGGCGGAGCAGCCAGCCAGTACAGCGTGTTTATTGGCCAGAAAGTGTCATTGACTGGCTAGGAAAATGCCAACATGCGTAATGCGACATGTGCGAGGACAGATACTTCAAAGCTTCCGACATAAGTGGCCCTTCTATATGGATCTTTATTCTATGCCTAAACTTAGGAAATTCCGAAGTTGTGTTTGTTTTTTTATACACCATGTATGTCGACAAATTTGAATCAGTTATCTACAAGAGTTATAAAAGTTTTTTTCAGAAAGCCACTATGCAATTTCACGTCATTGTGAGGATAATTTACATGTCAGTGTAATTATGTTACCAGTGCATGTTACTAGTCATTTTGAATTTTCTGTGCGAAATTTAGTAACACTTTAAATAACACATCGCTTTTGCCACCTATAGCAACAACTAATTTGAAAATACAAAGGTCACGCAGCCAACTTTCCGGATACCTTTCACTTGAATAGACAATTCCAGCTATCAACTACATTTTTAAATAGTACTTCAAAAACTCATTAATAATTCATGAGTAATTCAGCCAATGATAATCACCTATTTGATCACAAGATGCCATTTGGATACTTGATGAAAGTCACTAGTGTTTTCATCAAATATCTTAATTACGCATGCAAAATTACTTGAATAGAATTCCTAATTACGTTATGCTTGGTTAAGAATTCTATTCAAATCAGCAAACGAAAACATTCTGTTACGTCTCGATTCATTTGAGAAGCCATATAAACAACTCGAGCTCGTGTCTCACCGGGATATACAAACACTCGAAAACAATGTATGAAAACACTCGCGCTTCGCGCTCGTGTTCTCATACATTGTTTTCTCGTGTTTGGATATCCCGGTGAAACACTCGCTCTCGTTGTTCATATATTACTTCAAAAACTCATTAATAATTCATGAAGCAATTATCCAATCCTGAAGTATCTTTATACCAGCTAAAGAACACTTTAACAAAAGACCATTGTTATGCAAACTATATAAAGATTTTTATTTAAAGATTTTTATATAAACATTTTTATATAAAGATTTTTATATAAAGATTTTTATATAAAGATTTGACTTATTATGCAAACGTTTTTGAAGCCATTTAAAAAACTCGCAGGTCGTGTTTTATTAGGTCTAAAGCCACTCGTGCTGCGCGCTCGTGGCTTTAAACCTAATAAAACACTCCTGCTCGTTTTTTAAATAGTACAAGAAAGACGAAATATATCATTATTGCTCAAAAGAGCATCCTAAAATTAGTAAAAGTGCAAAGTTTGGTCGCGAAATGTTGTAAAATACGGAAAATATAGCCCTGTGAAATTAGCGAATTTTCAGTATTTTAGTATTACGCACGGTAAAAATAACCACTTTCGGCTCAAAAATGGCTATTTTTACTGCGCGTAATACTAAAATACTGAAAATTTGCTAATTTCACAGGGCTATATTTTCCGTATTTTACAACATTTCGCAACCAGACTTTGTAATGTTACTAATTTTAAGATGCTCTTTTGAGCTATAATGATATATTTCGTCTTTCTTGTCTAGATAAAAATTAGTCGATAGCCGGAATTGTCTATTGATAGGATGCATGTGATTCGACACACATTAACGGAATTCAACGTAATTCCATTTTCTTATCACCTTGATAAAAACGTCTCCAGTTTACCAACCTTATCAGCTCCTAAACTGGTTTTCATTGTAGTCCACGTGAGGCCATTTTCACTTTCTGCTAGCATATATTTCTTCACAAAAGCATCCAAATCTGCATTGCCTTGCATTTGCAACACATTGAATTTCATTATGGTTAAGAAATCGATTTGAAGGTATTGATTTGCATCAGAAACGCTGCTTATCCATCCGCCTAAAATAAACAACATGCAAGTGACACGATATAAAACAAAGAACTATTAATATAGGTAGCACAATGGATAATGAATGTACTTTTCGCCTCTACGAACGGGGATTCGATTTCTGCAATATGCAGTTATCTGCAGGTTATAATTTCGCTTCAGTCGTATGTGAGAAGGGACTTAATCTGGTTTTCCACTTCGCCCATATCGTACCGAAACGTACTGGTGAGCATGCGCAGATTGAAAAGAGGTTTATAAATCCACGTACTTCCGGGTGTATTCGCGTATCAAAGTCAGTTCGTCGCAAGTCAACTTTTTGGCGTACTATGGAAGTACTAACCAACGAACATTCACGAAATTTTGAAATTCAAAAACGTTTTTGATACGTTTCGGTACGGTACGCTTGAAGTAGAAAACGGCCTTTAAGCCGGTTTTCCACTTGAAGCGTACCGTACCGAAACGTATCAAAAACGTTTTTAAACGTTTTTTATTTTGATACACGAATACACCCGGAAGTACGTGGATTTATAAACCTCTTTTCAATCTGCGCATGCTCACCAGTACGTTTCGCTTCGATACGGGCGTAGTGTAAAACCGGCTTTAGGGGTGATCCAGAACTCGGTTCCGGCCGGAACCCCAGTTTTTCAGAGTTCCGGCTCCGACCGGAACCCCAATTTTTCAGAGTTCCGGTTCCGGCTGGAACCCCAATTTTTCAGAGTTTCGGTTCCGGCCGGAACTAATTAAAAAAGGCATGGCCGGAACCGGAACTCTGTCGTTTTCAGAGAGATACAATATTAAACGTATTTGTGTCTAACAAACGTTCACAGGAAAATGTACACTATTAACACTTCATTATGACGTTTAACGTTTGTCAATCTTTTTATTCTAATATTTGCGAGCTCTCTCCTTGATGACTTTTTTTTTACTAATTAACTTTACAATCATATGATATAAAAAAAACAGATAGGCCTACAGCTATGATAAACAAGGGTATATCTAATTGGACGTCTATTGGGACAACAGTTAAGAAGCGGAACAGATACTTACAGAACTATTCAGTAAAAAAACAAAATTCGTTGACTTTTAGATCAATTTAGTTTAAAGAGAAAAACTTTGAAATAATACATTGGGTGAACAAAACCTACGTGTATGGGTGTACAGTTTTTAAAAAAGAAAACTAGGCCAGCAAAAAAGAGATGTTTTAAAGATTGATAAAATATTGTACTCCATGCAACTGAAAAGTAAATTTTATACTATAATTTCAAACTAATGAATGATTAATGAACCGTGAAGAAAAGAAATCAACTGGATAATTATGTAATCGTAATTAACATAGAATTTCGTCAACGTTCTCCCTCACTCAAATTTCTCTTAAAATACTGATCCAGATGTCATACCAAAACCTCCGAATCAAACACCAGATTATCAACGAGGCCGCGAACTATACTAAATTAAAATTATTTCAAGATATAGTCCGCAAAATGTTTAATTTATTGGTAGAATTTTGAGGTTAAGCAGAGGCAAAAGGCGTCAAATCATTATTAGGTGACTCAGGAATAATGCAAAAAAATATTTTAAACTTATAATTTGAGCCTTACTTTGCTGCAAATAGATCAAGTAAAACTGTCAAAAAAAGCACGCGAAAATTTGTGACTGAGTCCACGATGTCATGCAATGAATACTCAGCAAAACAAGGGGGAATTTCGTTCTCGACTAATCAGCGCATTTGTTGACAATTTCGCTCTAAGCCATTCAGAATGGTAATTGGTTACTACTTCCGGTAAAAACATACATTTGAACAGAAAATATAGAATCTTAAATAAAGCTTCGAGGGAGTCAGGATTTTAAATTTTTTTATTGGATTTAACGTGACAAGGTAAAATAAGAAACTTTCTAAAAATTTGCCGCTGGGATTTGCGTCTTATTGCCTAGTAAAAAGTTATCGGCATACGAATAGCGGCGTATAAAAAGCGCGTAAGTTCGAATGTCGATAATTTTGAAATAAAACGCGAATCCCAGCGGCAAATTTTTAAAAAAATTATTATTTTTTTACCTTGTCACGTTGAATCCAATCAAAAAATTAATAATCCTGACCCCCTCGAAGCTTTATTTAAGACCCTATATTTCCTGTTCAAATGTACGTTTTTACCGGAAGTGGGCTTTCTGTGCTCGCAGGAACTCCTACAATAACCAATTACGAATTCTGATTGGCTTAGAGCGAAATTGTCAACAAATGCGCTGATTGGTCCAGAACGAAATCCCCCCTTGTTATACTCAGCAACATGGTCATTTTACGGGTTAATTTCCGGTCGTCATTTGTGGTTCTCAACGTGCACTGACTAATTGGAATGCCTAATGAATGCCCAATGATTGTGACACTGACAATTTAGCTGATATTAAGATTTGAACAGTTTAGCTGACATTAACATTAAGATTAAGATAATTCAAATTCATTAAAATCAACAGTGTGTTTACCTAATGACATCCTGACAAAATGCGGTTGTCCATCTTCAGTGTAACTGGATGCCGTGAACGATTTATCTGGTAAGCGGTAGCTGCCAATTCCAAGATCAGCGTTAGATTCACTCTCTGCCGTAAAAACAAAATGGTTAACATTATTAATTAATGATATAACATTAAGAAAGAAGCAAAATTAGCAAAAGAAAGCAGGATTGGGATGTCAATGTTAGTATAAGAAATCATGATCGTGAAGAGCCTGTATATCTGATACAATTAGGTTTGGCTGATTATATAAACTCAATACCTCATTTTTTAATTCGTAATAATTAACCCAATTTAATTATAACTTTGACGTTTCGCGATAGAGACGAAGGCTCTTTGTTGGAAAGTTAGCCTATTATACAACGGCAACGTCAATGAAGTCGTGTTCACAACGTCAACGAAGCATTTTTACTCTAAGACAAAGGCGACTATAAATTTTATTTCCTTGAGCATTCTATATATACAGGGTGTATAAAAAAACTAAACAGATATGAAATAAATTTTATTTCCTTGAACATTCTATATACAGGGTGTATAAAAAAACTAAACAGATATGAAATAAATTTTATTTCCTTGAGCATTCTATATAGATCGAGGGTGTATACAAAAACTGAACAGATTTGAAATTGCTCTCAAAGAAATTGCTCTCAAACAGCTCGTGGTATCAAGTTTTTGTTATTATTTTTTGTTGTTATTTGTATGTATGTATGTATGTATGTATACATATATATATATATATATATATATATATATATATATATATATATATATATATATATATATATATATATATATATATATATATATATCCTTGTGTTTTTAACTTTTTACACTGATGAAGCCTGTTTTGGCGAAACGTTTGTAATAAAACAACATTATTATTGATCTGTCTGGAGTTCGCCTTTCCTTCTGTCTATCTATCTATCTATCTATCTATCTATCTATCTATCTATCTATCTATCTATCTATCTATCTATCTATCTATCTATCTATCTGATACCATTGACCATGAAATTTTATTGATGAAATTAGCATGCTATGGTGTCGATGATCAAAGTTTATTGTGGTTTAGATCATATTTGAATGATAGGCAACAGGTCTGCCATGTAAATGGAGTCTATTCTAACAAGGACTTCATCAAATGTGGAGTACCACAGGGCTCCATTCTTGGTCCAGTCTTATTCTTGTTATATATAAATGATTTACCGAAATGCCTGGACCACAGTATTGCCAGACTATTTGCCGACGACACAAATATGACCTTTACAGGTTGTAACATTAAATCAATTCAAGAGCAAATGACAAGTGATCTAAACAACATATTTCAATGGCTTTGTTCTAATAAATTGACGCTAAATGTCCTAAAAACAGATTTTATGCTAATTGGCTCACGACAAAATTATCGGCGCTTGACGATTCAATAGTATTATCGGCTGATAATGTGACATTAAGTAAAGTTAGATCTGTAAAGTGTTTAGGTGTCGATATTGACGAGAACTTAACATGGGAAATACACATCCAGAGCATCCGTTTAAAGGTATCCCGTAATATTGCAGCCCTCCGTAAAGTGAAGAAACTCTTTAGTCGGAAAAATCTTGTGTCTCTGTATAGAGCATTAATTGAACCCTATTTTATTTACTGTTCAATTGTTTGGGACAATATAAGTGAGACATTGGAAAAACAATTGCAAGTTCTTCAAAACAGAGCGGCGCGCATAATTACGGGAGCACCCTTATTAAAATCATCTTCGTTGATTTTGGCGGAATTAAACTGGATGAATATAAAAGAAATGCGAGAAAAACAAAAAGCTATTATGATGTATAAAATAGCACATGGTCTTGCACCAGAATATTTAACGGAAATGTTTACATTTCATAGTAGCTTAAATGATTATAGCCTTCGTCAATCCAAATTAAATTTCGAGCTTCCTGTAAATCGAACAGATTATTATAATTCAAGTTTTGCTTTCACTGGAGCAAAGCTATGGAATTCTTTACCAGACGAACTTAAACATGAACCTTCATTAAAAAGATTCATAAAAAGATTAGAACATCTGCTATCTGCACCAACATAGTCAGTTATTATTCTATGAATAATTGTAAATAGTCTCTTTTCTTTCAAAAATTCCAAAAAAAAAATGTAAAAATGTACGTATATCGTAAATTATACACGGCTTTTAGGAAGAACAAATTGTAAATAATTATTATTTATTCCATTTGATAAAACCACCGTATTTAAATAAAGATTTCAATCAATCAATCAATCAATCTATCTATCTATCTATCTATCTATCTATCTATCTATCTATCTATCTATCTATCTATCTATCTATCTATCTATCTATCTATCTATCTATCTATCTATCTATCTATCTATCTATCTATCTATCTATCTATCTATCTATCTATCTATCTATCTATCTATCTATCTATCTATCTATATATATATAGATAGATAGATAGATAGATAGATATATATATATATATATATATATATATATATATATATCAGTTTTTCCTAAAAAATCAACCTTTTGCATGCTTAATTCACCTATTCACCAATAGCGACGCCATCTTGAATTTCGCGTTTAACGCAATGCATTATGGGTGATCCAGGGTAATTGAACGTTTTTGAAGGGCTGTAAATCAAATATGTAGGCGAAAAGACACGTTTTTATAGTTGAAAATAACAGACAATTTTTAGAAGAACTAGGAAAACACACAAAAGCTGGGAAATCAGGATAAAATCTATAGTTTGTTAGGCCTAAAAAGGTAAATAATTTCAACAAAGTGCGCATAAAATTGATTTACACTGCCCATTGTCCTCAAGAAAGTGTTTATAAAAAAAATTATCGTATTGTGTCTCAATACGACATTAAAGGCTTTTGAATTCGGATTTTTACCCTGGATAACCCATAATGCATCATGATTCAAGATGGCGTCGCTATTGGTGAATAAGTGAATTAATCCACATTATGCAAATGCATTAATTAAGCATGCAAAAGGCTGGGTTTTTTTTTAAATGTAAGTTTGCGTGAAAAAACCAAAATATGAATATGCCCCCCCCCCCCACACTTATCGAGCTGGCTACGCCACTGCTGGGAGCTCACGGTACTCCATGATCTAGTGCAAAAAAGGGAAAGACTCCCTCGTTGCTCGTCTGATACCGACAAAGGCCTCTGTACTACAATCATGCAGTCACGATTCAGTGGTCGGCAATTTTTATTGTCGTTACATTTTTTGAAAATCACACTGTTCTCGATGCATGCCATCCAATCACACATCGTTTTGATTTATACTGCATGCATGGTATTCATGTAAGGGGCGTATTGAACTGAATGTTCACGCAAGCAATTGTAAGTTGCATAAATTTTGTTTCTAGTAATTTATACAGTATTTTACATGTTTGTTATTTTAAGGCCCCATGCAGGAAAAGAAGATTTTGAGGGGTTCCATAGGATTTTTCTGAATTTTGAGGGATTTCTCAGGGATTCTACCTACTGTGTCTACCTATCTTTTCTGAGGGATTCCTTAGCATCTACCTCTCTTGGTAGAAGAGACATAGAGCTATACAGTCCTGAACTTTAAAGGCCCGATTTTCTGACCGACTTAAATTGGTTGTCTCAGACGCATTAATTTATCCAATTTTTATTATGGCTAATACAACCAACAAATTGGTTAAAACAACTCAAAAAAATGGTTAAAACAACCAATACTGATTATGGTTGTTTTGACCAAATAAAATTGGCCAAAAACAGATGCGTCTAAGACAACCAATTTAAATTGGTCATTTCAACCAATCTGTTTTTACAGAAGAGTGGAGGAGTTAAAAGTGCCGGTTTAGATGAGGGTACATATTCTCAGAAGATTCATAATCTATTTACTCATTCACATCCATCAGAAGAGAAAATTGCACTAGAAATCGCAGCAAAAATTGCAAATGTAAACGGGCCTTAAAGTGCCTATGACACGAAATTTCACCCCAAATGTTTATGATTGCATTGTAAAGATTACTTAAAATGACTTAATAATTTCTTTTATAGAATTTTGGTAACTTGCTTCCTTTGCAAGATATTCAACTTTGTTTCATATGCAAATATCACCGGTGTGACATCACATCACATCACATCACATCACATCACATCACATCATGACATTTTGAAAACGCAATATTTTACCTTGATAAAATATTTTTACAAACAAATACAGAGGGTTAATTACCAGTTATGACATTAATACATATAGAAGGTCAATTTTAAAGTTTTTTAGATATTTATTCGTCAAGAAAACTATACTTTTCTGAAAACTCATTATGCGATGTGCATATGAAACAAAGTTGAATATCTTGAAAAGGGAGCAAGTTACCAAAATTCTATAAAAGAAATTATTAAGTCATTTTAAGTGATGTTTACAATGCAACCATAAACCTTTGGGGTGAAATTTCGTGTCATAGGCACTTTAAGGAGGCTCGATTCACTTTTCAAAAATTCAGGTGTTCAACACTTTAACATGTTGAAACTACAAATTTGAACATAGTTTACCAAACAAAATGGAAAGATATAGCGCATTGGTTTTCTAAAATAGAAAATTCTAATGACGTCAGCAATTGACATAAAACGCTATAGAACACGCGCAATGATGGAGCGAGCAACTGCTCACGTCAGGTCATTTTGCAACTTCTTTCATTTCGTTAATCCGTTTCCGCGACCAGCGCGTAAAAATGGTCACCCGGTTTTGTTCGCGATTCTTGAGCAGGGCTTTTGTGATATAACTATATCGAGCCACCTTAAATTAGTTCACTCAGGTTATGTATTACATGTACAAAATATAATCTCACTCAATTCCACCTACCTGCTTGCAGTGGAGAATAAATAGCAAATCCTTCGCTTGCCTTTCCACCAGTGAGATAGTAACTTGCAGTATTAGACAACGACTCGATCTTTAACCACAATGCAACAGAAAATCCTCTGGTGCAAAAATCCTCGTCATATAAACAGGAGGTTGGAGAATACAGGTTCATGTAGCCATCGGAAACAATGAGGGATGTCCGATTACCGAATGCCAGTGGTGGACCAGCGACGTTCATAGAGACTGAACCAGAAGCTTGGGAGAACATCTTGGTTCTAGAATCATACACCCTGTTGTTGGGCACCTTATCCAAAGGCCAATAATGATCGACATCATCATGACAAGAATCTATAGAAACTGGTATTATGTACAAACTGAAAGAATTCGTTCCACCTACTGGCAAGACTACAGGAGGTTCGGGTTTTAACGGCTTTTATAAACAAATTTTATACTCAACCAAAACTATTCTAAAAACATTCTTAATTAGTCAAAAAACTACACTTATAGATGACATGATATTATAATCCATTTATTTTTCTGCTTTAAGCATCTTTCTTTGCTTGTGATCCAATTGACGCCATGTACGCTACAGCGTACTATTTTTGTAAGAGCAGGCATACGCAGCTGTCACCCCCATCCCCCCCCCCCCCCCCCCCCAACAAATTAATTTACTAACTCTCTTTATATAAATTATTATGCCAAATTATTATGTATGGGATCCCGTTATTGGAGATTGTTTGGCAAATCTTGTAAATAAATAAACAAAATAAATAAACAGATTATGCTTATAAGTTTGTGAATCAGATGTATGATTCTGTATTGGTCGGCCATAAGCATGCATCTAAATGTAACTGACATTTGGGTATTTATTTTAAATAAATAAACAAAATAAGTAAACAGATTATGCTTATAAGTTTGTGAATCAGATGTATGATTCTGTATTGGTCGGCCATAACAATGCATCTAAATGTAACTGACATTTGGGTATTTATTTTAGCATTTTGGAATTATCGGCCTGTTATTTATTAGTACGGCCCTGTGTAGTGGCTTCTACAGTTAAGGGCGGGTAACCTTAATATTGGCCGTGGGTTACCAAAAACCTCAAAGCATGCTTTTCTACATTGTAAACGTTTAATACAATTTTTTCGGAAATCTTGTTTGTCTACCTATATCGGTAAAACTTTTATATCCTGCCGTTTTGAAATAGGCATAGATGTGTACTATATAGGCATTATAAGGGTATTTTATATTTAAAGTTGGGTCAATAACCGTTACCACTAGGTTTCTGTAAAAACTAATATAATTAACCATTATAAAAACTAACAACTGGGGGGCCGCTCGTCCTCGAGGTAGTGGAAAATTATTCTGTTTTGCCCGGGCCACAGTCTTACGGAGCTTCCTACGCCGCTGAACAAAATTACTCAACATAACAACCACAACCACAATCACTGTCTTTTCACAAATCGCATAACTTTATCTGCCATTAATCTACAGTCTACACACCTTTCTTGTCACAGTAAATGATTTTCTCCCCTGTATTAAACACATTAAATTTCAGGAAAGGTAATAACACTTCTCCGTCTGTTGCGGTGAAATTGACCAACACAGTGGCTCCAGTCCCGACAACTATTCGTCCAGTTTTTCTCATATCCACCCAGAATGGGATCCAATGAGGATCAAGATCAGCGCCAGGTATCGGCGTAGGACCAGCCAATGTATTGCCACCACCATATAGTCGCATTTTGTCTTGAAAGTCTAGGGTGTGCTTGTGTTGCCCCAAGGAATTTGACAATTTGAAGATCAATCTAGCAGTACCTTGTCGCAAGAATGAAAATACCTCACGGTGAATGTAGCGCTCTGATTCCATCTCTCCATCGGCAAATCCCATGAAATCACATACGTTTTCTAAAAAGAAAGCAGTATGGGTGGATAGGACCGCACGCGTGTGACCGCAAGCCTCACAGCTTGTCCACACGATGTTTTCGAAATGCTTGTTCCCAGTTTCTTAACAAGCCTGGAACAAGTTGATATCTTCTTGTAACAGGATTGACAAGGCCAACGGATTCTCAACAAATTATTGTAACAAGCATCATTATTATATATCAATAGTCAAAGTCGCATTTTTCTAGTGTTTTATTGGTTGAGGGCATATTACGTGAGAGTGACGAAATTAAGCTGTCTCCCTCGCAACAGCGCGAGAGGGAAACAATCATAGAAATAATAGATATAGAATGCGTACTCCTATCTTTTCTCAGTGAAAAATTTGTCTCCACAAAATGGCGGATTTATAAGGGCATTTTGGTTGGTCCCAGACTCCTGAGGCGGGGAATTTCGCGCAGTTGCAGGGAGTGCGAATTGTTTTTTACAACTGCAAACAACTGCAAAGTTTGGAAAAAAAATTATGCGAGACTAAAAATGGAAAAAATTTTCCTAAAGTGAAAAAAGTGTCTAAAAACCCATTCTAGTGGGCTTTTTTACGAAAAACAACAGTTCTGGACAGAATATATACAGAAATCGTCGTTTAAAAATAAATTTTCAACGTTGTTGTGCAAGCCAAAACAAAACCCGAAAGATGAAGAAAAACTCAAACTCAATAGGTATGTTCTATAAATATTTCAACTCTTACTACTTTTCATATTTTTCTACGTTGCTTGAGCTTGAGGCAAAGCTTTTGAAACCATAGTTTTCGACGATTATTTAGGCAATTTACAGTTTATCGAAAACTAAATATTTTTGTTTCAAAAACATAAAAAAACTTCGTTAACATCGAAGAAAAACAAAACCCGACGAAGAAAGAACTATCATTTTGTAATCTTATAAGAAATTAGCAAAACAGTGACGTTCAGAGCATGCAAAAATGTTTTATATCAGTTTACGCGAAACCGGCGAAACTACTTTGTTTACAAGGCTGCACGATTTTCACCGTTTTTATAACTGCACATTTGCTTTGACAGTTTGTGCCTTCAAAGAACTCAAAATCTATCCTCAAACTACAAATTAGACAACAACATAAACGTTTTGACGATGAAAACGTAGTTTTAGCTTTGTTTATACTTTGTAGTTCGCACTCCTAGTCAAATTCAAACATGGCGGATTTATAAGGGCACGGGGCACGCATGAGAAAAAGTGGAGACATGATTCGTGATCAAGTCAGGATCAAGTACGCATTCTATATCTATTATTTCTATGGAAACAATTATACGTTATCGACCGGCAAATAACAAAAAAATCACGTGCGCCATCACGTGAAGATGCGACCTTTGGGCATGCCTACACACGTAAAAACGCACAAGTTTGTTACAAGTCTGTTCACAAGCTGTTAACAAGATGTATTCGCACTGCTTGTCACAAGTTGTCAACAGGTTTGGAACAACTTGTTGACAACTTGTAACAACCTTGTCGAAATTATCAGACTTGTTGCAAGGTTGTTCTGACAAGTCCGTGACATGCTTGATATAATAAGATTGTTACAACCTTGTGTTGACAACCTTGTAACATCCTTGTTATATCATGGCTGTAACAAACTTGTTAGTACAATCTTGTAACAAGGCTGATAATGCCATCAAGCTTGTTACAAGTTGTTAACAGCTTGTTTCAAACTTGTTACAACAAACTGGGAACAAGCAGTGCGAACACAACTTGTTGACAGCTTGTAAACAGACTTGTAACAACTTGTTTGCAGACTTGTTACAACTTGTGCGTTTTTACGTGTGTAGTACGTAATTAAAACTTTCGCTTTAAGTAACTGCAGTGTAGCCAGTGTTTAATATAACGTTTTAACAATAAAATATTTCATGTATTTACATTCATTTGTTCTTTTTAAAATTTGTTGTTTCTTTGACTATTAATAGATAATAAAACACTTATTTACTGAGACCTCGAGACCTCGACCGTCGATGTTTCTCTCGTCGATGTTTCTCTCTGGTCTCGGGTCCACAAATTCACAAAACACACTATTTCCCTCGATCTCAGTAAATAAGTGATAAGTATCGTCTGCACGTAAAAAAATTGTTTACAAGTCGATAATAACAAGCTTGAAGCAACTTATTACGAACAGCCTTCGAACTTGTCTTGTTGGAACAACTTGTAGCAGCAAGGTCTCTGTCCCTGTCATCAACCTTATAACAAGGTTGATAACTTGTTCCAGACTTGTCAAAACAACTGAAAACAAGCAGTGCAAACACATCCCGACATCGGCTGGACAACAATCTTGTTTCAACCTGTTTACATATCTGTCACAACTTGTGCATTTTCCGTGCGTATGTGGCACAATGGCAGCGCACAAACCTTTCACCTTTGCGATTGGGTTTGTTTACTCCACTTTGAAGTGGTCGGCTGTGTTAATTAGGCCTTAGTCGCATGTTCATGAGAAATGTACTGGCAGTTTGACCAGATACCGCTGGATTTCTATGAGCACACCAAGTTCCTCTTATGGTAAAACTGGCCGATGCCACTTGGGGACTGTTCATATGAGCTTGGTTAACCGAGAAGCTTATCCGAATGGGATGAATTATTTCTGTTCATCTATAATACCCAACTCATCCTGTCAACATTACCTGTGAAACAAAACCTGCATAATATCCGAATTTCGAAGAAAGCCCATGCACGACTTTTAGTAGAGCGAAAACTGACTGATTTCATACAAGTGTCATGAGTCCGCAGCAAGAATCGAACCCACGATCTCAGAGGTGAAACGCGCTCGCTCTGACGACCGCACCATTGAAACTCCTTAAGCCCGTTCTCCACTACGCGAATTTGTTCGCGCGACGCGAAGCGAAAACCGAAATCCGGCAACGTGATTGGTCGGCGAAAAAATTCGCGGCGAAAAAGTAGGATCGCTTCCTACTTTTTATCTGTTCGCGCGAATAAATTCGCCTAGTGGAGAACGGGCTTTAGTAATTATCTGATTGAATACGTCAGGTCAAGTAGAAGGTTAGGCTTCTTACAAGACATTTTCAATAAATTTCATCAAAAGTAAAAGCGATAAAAAATAGAGTACCAACCATCCACGCAAGCGCCGTTGTAGACTTCGACCTCCGTAAGGCGAACCGTTCCATCCTTATATTTACTCTGCACAACTAATTTTATCCACGATGCAACACGAGGGACGAAGGAGAATTCTTCGGGATCTGGACTTCCCGGTGACAATCTTATCTGTGAAAAACAAAGTGTACGGTCATGAAACGTTAAGAAATTTAAGATTTGAGTACAGGCTCACTGCTTCGAGTTCGAATTCTAGCTGAAACTGGTCCCATGATCGAGTGGATAAAAAGTTAAAGTAACATTTAAGACTTTCATTCACATGTGTTTTTGAACAAAACTTTTGTACAAACAAAACACTTCTAATAATGCAATACATATATGCACAAAACACGCTTTATACAAGTATTGCACAATAAAACAGCAGAATGTAATAAGATACAATGTGATGCAATATATTACAATACTAATAATATACATAAAGATATTACTCGACTGTGATTGGTTGATTTTAGTGCAGTTAATCCCAAACAGCAGCGCAATTTTCTGTAATAACAGTGCAATTTTCTGTAATCACAGTGCAATTTTTTGTAATCACAGTGCAATTTTCTGTAATCACAGTGCAAAAATCTGTAACAAACTGATCTGATTGGTAGAAAAACATTGTGATGATTAAATCAACCAATCATGCAGTTTAAAGCAATTTAGTTTAAAGAAGTAACGGTCACAGATTGCTTCAAAACAAAACAAACATGGCGCCGCGCTACATAAAGTAAAAGTTGCCTTCGCATGGAAAATATGGCTTTTTACTTTATCTTCATTTTTAAATGGAAAAGCATTTACCTTAAACAAGACTAACAAAAATTACATAGTTGAGTGGAATTTTCAAGCTGTTAGCGTTGTATAATTTGATATAACAAAGCCAGGAAAACTTTGCCGGTGGAATGTTCGCTATAAACACGTTAGTTAAAACTACAATTGTCTCGAACATTTTTATGTAAATTATTAATAAGTAATAGCATGGTTTCGAGTGCAATTTGGATATAACATGCACGAGTGAGTTTTTCAAAGACCTCAAAATAGCACGAGTCCAAAGGATAAACCAATGTATACAGTGCGGGTATTATGCAGAAATATACTCCCATATGAAGCTCAGCATCATGTGCTGCCCCAAAACACTGGAATATGCGAGAAGTGATATCAATAAAATCCGCTAAGGTTTGTGCTATCTTTTTTTCCACTCACCCACTGGGCTGATCCATCAGAAAAACTGATAGTTATCCATTCGCTCTCAGCTGCCCCATCATCATCAGACTCTGTAATTCTTATACTGTCAATAAGGTATGGTCTGGCAAAGTCAATCTTCACCACAGAGTTTGAATTGTCATCACCATCTAATACATCGTCTTTTAAATCTCCATCGTTAAGGCGCGGGCACGGCTTCTCATTATTATCTACGATAGCTGATGATTTTCCACCATTTTCTTGCAAGGCAAAGTTTAGAAACGTGCATTGGATGAAATCTACATGAAAAAAGATAAGAAATTAAATCAGTGGGCTACGTATAGACTGCATGCGTCACTTCCCAACATATAGCGCAGTCCGGGGGAAGGTATTGATTCCAGGAAACTCAGTTTGAGTTTCTTAAATGGCATTTCCTATGTTTCTGGGGACGACGGCAAAGAATCAGACACCGTTATATTAAATTCTCCTAGTCTGATCTTCACATTATTCTGACATTCATGCAGAGTAAAACGGAAAATTCGTTGTCCCACCTTGTTGTTCTTTGCAGCGTCAGAACATTACGAACTAATTTTCATATCTCTGAGGATGGTTCAGAAACAGCTTGATCGTTTTGAGTCGATGCAATATTTCTCCTTGAGTTAAGGAGTTTCAAAAAATATTTATTTTTGTTGACGTCAGCATTATTGAAATGTCTTACATACAAGTGCTCATGTGAGCGAATTGTAGCCAGGAAGCTTAGATTAATTCTTCTTAAGGTTGGATCATAGACGAAAATGCAAAATGACTAGTAATTATAAAGACACTTTTTCAAACCATCTTAGCTTGTTTCTTTCTTAATTTCACAGTGACATATTTAATAATGTTTGATATACAAATTATCCTCACTATGACACAGGATGTAGCTAAGCAACGACTACGGAAATGAAAAGAGAAGCTTTAGACGAGTATTTTGGTACCAAACACGCAGCAAGGCAATCAATATTTCGACTTTAGCAAGCGAATGGAATATCACTTCGAACGTGCAGTAATATATATGGCTTCGCTCATCGCACCGGCTTGCGGATTTCAAAACAATAAGCAGGGGTTTTATTGCTAGGGTGTAACGAAATAATAAACGGCGGAAGGCAAGGCTATACCATTCGTCAAAATAAAATGATTTCAGCAACTGTCTATAATTGAATATATCACGAGATATAGCCGTTTGAGCGAGAAACTTTATAGATTCCTACGGTATGTAAAGTGAGGTAAAATGTTTTCAAAAACTCATTAATAATTCATGAGGAAAACACAAAGAGAAATCATAAGCGTGGCGTGTCTTTATATGTGATAAAACACGCTTCAAATTTCAACTTGTATTTTCTCAGCTAATACAAAGTTATTTTGGAAAATTATTTCGCCAATGCCGTGACCTAACTGAGACGTTTTTGAAGCTGTTTAATAAACTCGTAGTTCGAGTTTTATCACATATAAAACACTCCCCTACGTGTCGTGTTTTATATGTGATAAAACACTCCTACTCGTTTATTAAACAGTACTTGAAAAATCATGAATAATTCATGAGGAAACACAAAGAAAAATCATAAGCGAGTCGTATCTTTATATGTGATAAAGATTTCTCTCGATTTACATAAACTTTCACTTTGATTTTCTCGACTTACACAACGTATTTTTTAAAAATTACTTCGCCAATGAACTTACTAGATCGATCGTTTTTGAAGCAATTTAAAACATTCACGCAGTGCGTGTTTTATCAGACCTTAAGGTGGCTCAATACAGTCTTTAAAGAAATGGAAAATTCACGATTTAGATGCGTATTTTTGGATAATTATTACTTGTTGATAAACAAAAAGTACCTTACTTATATAAAACAATATCTAAAGAGCTTGAATTTCTGCACAAAAGTTAAGCAACTGCCGTTGCAATGGCAACAATGACATTTCAAAATGGCGGATATGTTGCCTTTAAAGTAATTTAACTCGTCTCTTAGTATAATCAATTATTTTGACAATTTTAAAAAAATTCTGTGGAGCCAAAAAAATTATTATGAATAATCACCTTTACGTAATTAAATTAAATTGTCAAAATAATTGATTATAGTGAGAGAAATCATTTTTTGAAATAAAATTGGGGGGTCACCGATGTCGTTTACAAGTTAAATTACTTTAAAGCCAAAATATCCCCCATCTTGAAACGTCATTGTTGCCATAGCAACGGCAGTTGCGTAACATTTGTGCAAAAATTCAAACTATTTTGTTCATCAACAAGTAATGATTGTCCAAAAATACGCATCTAAAAATCGTGAATTTTCCATTTTTTTAAAATCTGTATTGAGCCACCTTAAGATACTCGGCTGCGGCTCGTATCTTTATATCTGATAAAACACTGCTGCTGATGTTTTAAATAGTGCATCGCAAAAAGCAAAGCGTGTATACAAAGTAATGAGAACATTTTTTTTTAATGTGTTACTATACGACCGCTACTTCTAATCCAAGATTTATATACAGGGTGTATAAAAAAAACTGAACAGATTTGAAATTGCTCTCAATTTCGCAAAACACCTATTTGTATCCGGTTTTTTATATATATATATAGGTTCTTTGGGTACTTATAATGTAGAATAATGAAAGAAATTTCTCAGACTCAAATTTTGTGAACCAGGAGGGGGGGGGGGGGTATCT
>CACRXK020002252.1:0-12320 GCA_902702795.2 Paramuricea clavata
AATGTTTTTCAGGATAGAAAACTCATGAAAAAAAATATAAGACTTTTCATATTAGATAAACAATAAATGGGCCGTTATTAAACATCCGGCAATGTAACTGGCAAGATGTTCAATTAATATTTAGAAATCTCCGGTACTAACCGGTACTAATAAACAGCCAGTTTGAGCACAGTTTTAATCACATACAGTACATCATCACTATTGTTTTGCAAGTTGCAATTATTTTCAGTCAAAATTGCTTCTTATACATCTAACGCGGCTTTTATTAAGAACGCTTGCCCTGCAAAAAAATCAGGCTACAGTACCTCGGTGTTCGCA
Source organism: Paramuricea clavata (assembly GCA_902702795.2). Lineage (NCBI taxonomy): Eukaryota > Metazoa > Cnidaria > Anthozoa > Malacalcyonacea > Plexauridae > Paramuricea > Paramuricea clavata. The sequence goes on from CACRXK020002252.1 coordinate 319, forward strand.
CCGCTGTCTGACAGAATAATGGTGTTAATGCTTTGGATAAAGCCGAGTTCCTTGCACCTCTTGAACATAATCACCCCGTATATCAAACTTAGCGCAGCAATCTTTTTCTCGCTACAATTTTCTAATTCCAGCATACAAGCTAATAGTTTATATGTAATAGGACACATGGTCTTTAATTCTTCTACCAGCTGCTCGTACGAAAAGTTGCTTAGCCTGTCAAAACTGCGACTTCGAAGCATCGAATTCGTGTCCCTTCTAGCCACACCACGCAATTCTACATTTATCTTGTCCAAGATTCCTTTAAAAAATGATTCATCCGTTCTTGTAGGTTGGACCGGAAGGATAATCTACAAAAAAACAGTCATTTATATGATGTAGATTTTTATAGAAACGTAAATCATAGGCTAAGATCGTGTTTTTGGAAAATACAAGATTGTATAAACCGAGTATATAAAACCGCTATATTGACTACTGTGCATTTTTCAATCACAACCTACCTGGAATGGCTGACTTGCTGAATCAGGCGTTGACTGCGGCATACTAGTATCGCTCGAGATTCCACTGGAACTAAAGGAGAGGCCACGACGGGACGGGGCATCCAAATTATGAGATCTCAAACTTTTGGCTCTGCTTACAGGTGCGGAAGGTGATAAACCAGTACATCTTTTCTCCCGAGTTAAACCATTTTGCACGTCACGAACAACTTTTCTAAACTTCTCAAAGTTCTCCAAGCGTCTATCACAAGCCCGACATAAAAGATGAGGAAATCCTTCCTCGCAGATAAGGGCGCCACCGTTAACAATTTCTGCGCTTCGCAGGCGACCTTCGTTCCCCTTTTTAAAAAGATTTTTACAGCGTGCTTTTTCGAAAATCCCACCACAGAGACGACACTTACATCCCGAATCTATAGCAGATTTCGGATAAACTTTCTTTGGTGTTTCTTTTCGCTCAGCCATGGCTTGTAGCTACTCAGAACTGAATTGATTTGTTTACGCGTTAGCCTTCGTAATTTATTTTCTACAGATAGGTGTTTCTTTGAAGAAATACCGGCTGACAAGGTCAAGGTGCGAAAGATCCTCTAACGTTGTAATTGCCGAAAAGGAGTAAAAAGCTTTTAAGTTTAAAAGCCGCCACATATTTTAAAATAATATTTTGTTTTAAAAATCTCCTCTTATGTTTAAAATATCAATAGTTTACCCACTGTTTACTGTAACAGTATTACTATATAATTATTTATAACTATATATTATGTATATATATATTCCAGCGTCATATTACCCTACCACTCCTCCCTAAGTAGCAAAAGAGGCGCCTATTAGATACCACCCAGAATCTGGGTGGTCACGTGACCAGTGTCAACCAGGGTCTTTGCCGTAGCCCGCGGAGGTATAAAGACCCTGGCTTGCGAGGTTGGGCGTGCATGTGTGTACCGTCTCTGAATACGTCGTGTACGTAGAATTTTTGGACTAATAACGTTATGCATTATTTGTTTCTTTAACCATTATGCAAATTTCAAATAAAATTGAAAATCTTGTAGAAATTTCCAGCTACACATCCATTATATTAATAAATTTCTTATTTTCTCCTGGTCGGCGTGGTTCGACTTGATGTGGAGTAATTTTGGGAATAATAGGATAAAGTTAAAGGAGTTATGGAATGGAACGACGGGAACACTTTCGAGCATAATGTGCGTGGCCCTACCGCAGGTTAATGGCGCAAGGAGCTGAGCAACCAATCAAATTGCGCGAAAAGCACTATCCACCTTCCCGAGTATATATATATGCTAATGATATCAGGGGATAACAGGGTGACATAAAACGATATGTCACTGATATCGTTTTTTGTCACTGATATATCGTTCGTTGACACCGATATCGCTTTTTGTCCCGCTATTTTAATAATTGTTGCATTACAATGATTAATATCGCAATATTTCAATATAAGCGCAATATTTCAATGACACTAATACGGCTCCGTAGATTGGGGTTTGGTCTAGGCTGAAGATTTACTGGTTTAGAGTAAGGCTTCTGATTGTTAAGTGCAATAGTGCATGGTCACACATGGTTGTTGATTCTTTCGCGTTTTAACGATTTTGAAAACCTCCCTTTAGTCCAGCCCTTTGGCAATGACCAAAGATATAGCCAGGGCTACGTGGCTTCCTGGGAGGAAGCTTAGGTAACTGACTTGGCCATGACTTCAGGGGCGTAATGATAGGGCCTAAGAAAGAGGCAGAGAAGACTCTGAGAATGCCATTTCTGACGATCTAGAGACTCCAAATCATAGGCGTACGGGAGGGATCTTTTGGCCCAACTTACATTTATAATTTGCCCAACTTCATTTTGACTGGGGGCGCCCCCGCCCCCCTCCCCCGGCCCTGTCCGCCTATGCTCCATAATGGTTGCGATTGGCCCCCCTACCCGCTATGTTTATAAAGCTTCCCACGCCCCTGCATGACTTGACATGTTTAATACTGTTATGGTTTACACACTTTTCACGACAGATTGTTCACAAGATTGTTCAACAGCTTTTGTAGTATTCAAATTCAAAGATTCAAATAAATATTAGGAGATTATACACTGTATTCTTGTTTTGACAACCGAAAAACACTAGCGAAATACAGCAAGGCCAAGGGAGACGCTCATACTGCGCTTGCGTGGAACGAAAGCTAGCATGTGCCCTTCGGTTTCAACGCAGCGAAGGCACTCAAATTTATTAAACAACAAGTGTTTGATGATCGGCAGATTTTGGGAGAAATATAAGGATTTCTGAAACCTATCAGGGATCACAGTGTTGGAAAATTATCCTCAACTATAGATCTCGCCATCACTGGGCTGTAAGATTTTCTATGATGCGAATTTGTTCGTAGAACATTTGACAAAAATTGTGGCTATTGGGTGAGTATTTTTCGATATTTTAATATTTACGTATTACCATGGGCGAAATGAACAGGAATTACGTTAAAACAAAACACTTTTCTTTCAGATTTTGGACGATTCTTCAACTAAAGTTTATTAGAATACGTTGCATTCACATTCTGGCCCGTGATGAGGAGAAATAATGGCACATAAAGTACATTTAATATGATGTTATAAAACGATGTGGTCACGTTGATCAGCTATGCTGAAATCATAAATGAATATTGGGAGAAAAGCTTGTACACTGTGTTACATAAGAGTTTTGTGTTGAAATGCCAAGAACTTTGATGGATAGAAGGCCAAATTGTGGTGTGAATGGAGACACTGATTTGAATACAGAAATGGAAAACATTGCCAGAGAGACTGATGTCAGTTTAGATGAAATGATGAGCCTTGCTTGCCGTCAAGGAAAACTTGACATTGTGGAGTTACTCCTTGAAAGTGGGGCTCATGTGGATTATCGTAATAAAGCTGGAAATACGCCATTACTTGAAGCATGTAGCCAAGGACATAAGGATGTTGCAGAGTACCTTTTAGACCATGATGCAAATATTAATGCGGCAACTGACACTACTTCAGACAGTGCCCTGACCTGGGCATGTACATTGGGTAACGAGTCTATTGTAGAGCTCTTGCTATCCAGGAAAAGTGATGTTGAGCATCGTACCAAGGATGGTTGTACTGCCCTCATGTTTGCAGCATTAGCTGGTCATGTTAAGGTGGCAACTATGCTCTTGGATTGTAAGGCTAACATCAACGTTGAGTCTGACAGTAACAAAGACAGTCCATTGACATTTGCATGTTGGAAAGGACATGTGGATGTTGTTAAGTTGTTACTAGAGAGGAATGCCAATATTGAGCATCGGACTAAGGAGGGATTTACTCCACTCATGTTTTCAGCATTGGGTGGCCATACTGATGTAGCAAAAGAACTGTTGAAACGGCAAGCAAAGGTCAATGAACCAAGTGGAAGTAATAATGATATTCCATTAACAAGTGCATGTTGGAAAGGACATCATGAAGTAGTAAAATTACTTTTGGAATATAAGTCAAATATTGAGCATCGAACCAAGGATGGATGTACACCTCTTATGCTTGCTGCTCGGTAATGTATCAGAATTCATATAGATCATGCAGGGCTGCCGAGAGGGGGGCAGGGGGGTATCTTTGCCCCGGGCCCCTAGCTCAAAAGGGGCCCCCCAAAGCAACAAACGCCCTTAAAATTTATGGATACAAGATTGCTTAAAGCCTGTTTTCCACTTTGCCCGTATCGTACCGTAACGTATCGGTGACAAGTAAAATCGTCTGGCGTTAGACAATGTAAAATGGTAAAGTAAGATGCAATGCAGTGTAATGGGTTAACAAGGCAATTTGTCAGGTTGTTTGGTTAACCCATTGAGTGGCAGTGCTCTCCCCTTGACAAGTGTAATTGTCTGCTATTTAGACTAAAAATGATAAGGTAAGGCACATCAGGGTGCAATCACAGGAAACATTTTCCATTAATGGTTTTTTGAATGGTTTTTAAAAGATTTACCATGTACAGTGGAGCTCAAAAGTAGGGGTGCACCGGATAGTGATTTTTACTATCCGGCCGGATGCCGGATATTTAAAAATAATCCGGTTGGATACTGGATATTTTATCAATTTGAATACTTGACATATAGCATATATTTATAGGGATTTTTCTCGTCCATGTATTGTAGTGCAGAAGAAGGTGACACTTAATTCCACCATTCACATGTTGCATGATTTAGTACAGTTTAGAACCAAAAGCTGCAAATAGTTAATTAATTCAATTAATTATATCAGTGGCTAGCTTTTTAACATGTCCTTTTTTGGGTTTCTATTGGAAATTTATCCGGTATCTGGCCGGATACCGGATAGTACGATTTTGTCACTATCTATATCTGGTGCACCCCTACTCAAAAGTTTTGTAACACCTGTGTGCTTGTACACAAAGCTTCATTACACACACAGCTTGTTCACTCCACAAGCTAAGTACTACACAAATCATTGTACAAAGTAAATTCTAATTACATGTAATTACATGCAGATTTAAATAATGTTGGTGACACACAAACTTTGTGTAGTCAAGCGCGGCACTTATGCCACAAACCAAGTTTCATGAGAAGTTTCAATTCCATAGGACTCCTCTGACCGAAGTTGATATCAACACCACAGGCATAATGATTTTTATTCACCCATGTTTGTTTTGCAACTTTTATACAATTACATATGAAGCCTGTAATCCAATACTCACTGAGCCTTTAAATAAAATTTGTAGAGCCATTTTGAATATTGCGAAAACATTTCATATCATAGTGGCACATATGATTGGTTTAGTTATGGTTTAGTTCTGTTGTGTGGATCTTTATAAGAATTTCTTGACTTTGAATGACAACCAAAATAGCATATGTACTTTTAATACACAAACTACACGCAAAACTCGCACAGTTGACTTTCATTAGAGCTTTGTGTACTAAAAATTGTCTTTTGTTAGATTTTATCCAATGCTTTGTGTGGTTGTGAGTGCAGTGCAGGAGCTGTGTGTGTAATTAAGCTTTGTGTACACACACACAGGTATTACAAAATGTTTGAGCCCCACTGTATACTAGGCAGTTGCGATATTGAGAAAAATCGATATACAGTATCGATATCGAAAAACAGGCCTTAAAATATCTTTTACAGGGCCGTCTGACAAAATGTCCAGTGACGTTGAGTTTGGGTCGGACATATGTCCGATGACCTTCAGTTCAGTTTTGGCTCGGAAATAAGTCTGAATGACACAAATGAATAAACGGTAAATGTTGTAAAGATATTAAATAATTTGTTTCTTTCATACTTATTTCCAAGCCAAAATTAGCTTGCTTGCCAGAACAGCAGTGTTAAAAAAGACTTCGACAACTTAAGCCCGTTTTCCACTTCACCATTTCGCTCGCCGCCCCGCGCTCGACTACGTTAAAACAACATTTCCAGTTACCTTTTATACAATAGTACTCTGATTTTCCATTTAACATACAAGCCTCTAGTCCTGGGCTAGGGTACATTTTGATTTACGTCGGACAAAGCTACAGTTCGGTCGGACACCAATTCACTTGGGTCGGACAAACAATAAACCTCAGTTTCACTTTGGTCGGACAGAATGTCCGGTGGTTTCCTCTCTACGTCGGACAATTTCACGAATGGGTCGGACAATGTCCGTGACCGACCGATATTTTAAGGCCTGTCGAAAAACAATATCGATAATATCGACTATATCGAATTATGCAAATGAAAAAACGTAATTTAATCAACTTGCATGTGTACGCATCACAAACAGTTAAAAAGAAGTGCATGAAACCAATCATGGTACGTCTCAAAGATTTATTAACAATGGTTTATCTGTTTATGAAAGTTTAAAGATATATTTACAAGCCTAATGGTTTCACAGTACGATTGTACGCAATTGTCGCCATACACACGTTCACTAAACTTCACCGGTGAAAACAATAATTGCAGAATAATCAGAGATTAAGTTGTTTAGTTACAACTTTCGATATTTTCGATATGCGAAAAATTGAATATTGGATATCAATATTTTTTAAATATTGATATTTATCGAAAATATCGATATTTTGCAACTGCCTACTGTATACTATCAATGTAAAAACTGAAATCTTACCATTATTGGTTATTATATATTATATAGACATATGGTAAATTGGTAAAAACCATGTTTATAAAGAAATAAAGCACCAAATATTGAACATCATGTTTTTTACTAATTTACCATATATGGGAAATCTATAATAATCATTATAAAATAACATGTACATAACGTGTATTCTGATTGGTCTAAACCCGTGTTTGGATCAGGCCATCCAAACACGGAAGACTATCGTGTTGTTGTTATTTTATAAAACAATTACTTTATGGTTTCCGTGTTTGGATGGAATGATCCAAACACTTGGGAATGTTGCTCGAGTTAAGAAAAGCGGGCAAAATCACTCGCCTTCGGCTCGTGTTTCGCTCGCTTTTCTTAACCCTCGCAACATTCCCGCGTGTTTGGATCAGGCCATCCAAACACGGAAACCATAAAGTAATTGTATAATAATGGTAAGAGCTCATTTTTACATTCAAAAATTCATGAATTAATTGAAGTTTAATTTTTTCCTGCGAATCTGCATTCACAATTGTTAATGTGTTATAATATTGCACAGCAGGACTTAATGGTTTGAGGTCTGATGCACCATTACAGACAATTGGGTTAACCAAATGTTTGGTTAAACCAACTTGTAGTAATAATGTACTACATAAAATATTATTATTGGTCAATTCAAACACAGGAAGTTAGGAAAACATTCTTCTTAATTCTTCTACTGGCATGGCTGTTAGGGAAAATAATAGGTTAACTTAACTTGATTGTTGTTTTTTTCTCATTAGTGAGGGCCATTTAATTGTGGCTCAATTAATCCTTGACAGTGGAGCTTTAGTAAATGTTCCATCAGGAAGTGAGAATAACATCCCCTTGACTTTGGCATGTTGGAAAGGTAAGCATTTAAAAAAGTTGAAATTTTAATTGTTTATGCTGTGGCAGTGTGCATACAGTGTATGTTTTTTTGTTATATGTTTATGCTATGTTTTTGTAAAGTATGTTTACTTAAAAATTGTGCATATTTTCAGGTCATACAGATGTGGTGGAGTTACTTCTCAACCATAATTCTGACAAAGAACACAGAAACAAAGCTGGTTGTACTCCATTAATGCTAGCTGCCAGGTAAATTTAAAGATATTTGAGGCAAAACCAGGATTATTCATTTTACATTTTTGTTATGTTCGAGTGGTTTAAAATATCTATTTCACAAACTTGTGACTGCTAGTCTGCTGTCTTCAGTCTTGGAGAAGAAGAAACAGAAGTTGATGAATAATCTGCAAATCGCCGATTTTTGATGTCTTGACACAAATTATCAGCTACAGTATAGCCTTTTGGGCATTAGTACTAAAATTAGGCTCAGGTTGCTCTAATTGCTAATTTTTTAAACACTTAAAAACTTAAAACCATATACAGTATACTGGTATTGTATATTAAATGGTGCATGTTAATGGGGAAGTGCACACATTCATCATCATTTTATTCAGGAGATTTTATTTGGATCACTTCTTCAAATCTTAAAAGTAGCACAACAAAACCATATTGATATCGTAAACAATCACTAAACTATACTAGTAATGCTGAACTGCTTATTAATAAATACAGTTCCTAGAGATCTCTCCATGTTATTTTTTCTCTTTTTCTTTGTTGTGGGCTTTGACTTATACTGCAAGCAAAGGTTTGACTTGAAGGTAGCAAGAATAGTTCTTTCTGGCCATAAATTTATAACAGCTCTTGTATAGCTTTGTCTGACCTTGTTATTTTGTTTGCACAGACACCATATTTTTGCAATGTCAGAAATAAGACGTGTCCATAGTGATTTTTTTTTTATCTGGGGCCCAAATTTTTGCCAGGCCAAGACTACCATGCACTGCCCAAAATATGGGGTCTGCATGCTAAAAATTAAGCGTGCCATCCCCAAAATAATTTTAATGCTCATTTTGTATACTGTAGAAGTGAGATTCTGACACGTGAGTTTAGGGAGTAAGAAAATATTTCATTAGCAAAGTTTTTTAAGTACTGTACATGTGTAGACTACAGTACAGATATTGATAGGGTGGAGCCTTAATGTGGTAATTGTCTAAGTATTTAATAAAATCGTTGCTTTTTTGCATTTAGAGAGGGCCATTTAGCAACAACTAAATTATTACTTGGTCTTGGTGCTGAGGTGAATACTCCTTCAGGAAGCAATGATGATACACCATTAACATTGGCTTGTTGGAAAGGTACATTGTAACAGTAATATCTTGATTTAGCCAGGCGCTTGGTTTTAGTGAAAAGAATAAATCACCATGGCATACATGTACTATACGGCAGGACATAAATTAGGATCCAGCTTGAAAGAATTTGAGTTGTACTGTATAAGGTCTGCCTTTGACATGATTCCCTGCATCATGCATTTAGGTTGGGCTTTTTATGACAATCATTGAATCACATACTAGTACTTCTTGAAGTACCATCCAATCCATATTTTAATTTTTAACTGTAGTACAATTGGAAAGCTTCGGATTGATTGGGATGTAACAACACCTGAAAACTACTGTACAAGGAGAGTTTTGACGTTTCGAGAGAAGGCCTTTCCCGATGAAGGGCCTTCTCTCGAATCATCGAAGTTCTCTTGAATTTTTCAAGTAGTTGCATCCCTATGAATCCCAAGCTTCCTTACTATACCTACACTGGCACAGACTGTTCATAACAGACTGTTCATTTGATATATATTAAATTTTGCAATAATTTGCAAATTAAAACTGTGGCAAGCACTTTACGATATTGTGTAATAACCATTTTGGAATGCAATTAAGAATTTGCAAGTAACGTTCTCTAGAACAATTTACAATGCATTCTCGAACGCTATTTAGAATGCTTTCATACTAGAGCGCTATTTGGAATGCGTTCTAAAACTCGGTTGAGGTCTTGAGGATTACACTGTAGTCAAAACGCGTCCTGGAACACAGCTCAGGGTTTGTTCATAACACAACTTAGAACACGTTCTGGAAAGCAATTATATTATAGAAAGTTTTGATCGCAAGTTAAAACGCGTTCCAGAATGCGTTTGGAACGTAACTTAGTCTTAGGCCGGTTTTCCACTTCGCCCGTATCGTAGCGAAACGTACAGTTGGTGAGCATGCGCAGATTGAAAAGAGGTTTATAAATCCACGTACTTTTGGTGTATTCGCGTATCAAAATAAAAAGTTCGTCGCAAGTCAACTTTTTGGCGTACTACGGAAGTACTAACCAATCAACATTCACGAAATTTTGAAATTTAAAAACGTTTTTGATACGTTTCGGTACGGCACGCTTGAAGTGGAAAACCGGCTTTAGACTATGTGCACACGGTAACGTTTCCGAGCGTTTTCAGCTGTAGCGTTTTCAAAAAGTGTCGTTTTCAAGCCGTGGCCACACGAAAACTGATGAAGACGACGTCTTACGACAAAAACGTTTTCAATGCTAAAAACGTTTTCAGACAAGCGTTTTCGAGTTGAAAACGCTAAAAATCCAAGATGGCGGCTTAAAATCAAAACATATTGTCTATATTCTTGTTTCCTGGAATTTTAGATCTTTCATTGGTATCATTAATTCTAAAGTTAAAAACTTTAGCAAGAAATAAAACAAAATATGTAGCCTTTCGAGTGTATAATGATTATGAACGATTTAATTAAAATGTGTTTCGCTTTCGAAGGAGCGACAGACTTCGTATCGGTGATGCTGAACATATACATATAAACATGTTTAATTTCACATCATCACAATTTCACATCACACATTCACATTTAATTTAACATCGCACAAACATCTGTTTAATTTGTTATAATGAGCATAGGACATTTTAAGAAACTCGTTAACAAGTAATGACTCTATCTGGTGGAAAATAAATAGAAAGAAGCCTCGAGAGATGAAATTTTTGTCGAGAAAAACCATTTGCATGCCGTGAAAACGTTTCCCGTGTAGACAGAGCATCAAACTGACAAAACTGGAAACGACATTTTAGAAACGCTCGGAAACGTTACCGTGTGCACATAGTCTTAGAACGTGTTTTGGAATTAAACTCAGAACGTTTTTGTATCGTTTATTTTGTTATATTGTCGCAATCAACCAATTGAAGAGCTGATCGAGTTGTTATTATTAACAGGTCATGACGAGGTTGTCGAACTGCTACTGGATCATGAGTCACATGTGGATCACCAAACCAAGACAGGATGTACACCTTTAATGGAGGCTACCAGGTACTAAGCAACACTTTGATTAATTTAGATCCTGTTAGCTGTTATTACAGTACTGTACATAAAGTTCATTCTACATGTGTTTCGCATTGCAACATCTTCCTAGTGCAGCTGGCAGGGTTCCCAATACAAGCCGGCACTCGGCGAATTTCGGCTGAAAATTCCATCTCAAAGGGAGACGATCTCGGTCCTGATTAATGTCCAATACCCTCGACCTTACTCGAATCGTGAATGGCCAGGAGAGTCGTCAGACCGTTAGAGTGCGAGTCTTATAGTTTTATGAGAGCATCTAACTTATACTAGTTTCTTACAGTATTATGAGAAAGTGTTACTAAGTCGTTACCATTCGTACCAGTCGTACGAATCGTTCGATTCGTAAATGGTCTGTTCAAATGGTTAGATGCTTGAGGCTTATGATAACATATAACTTGTCCTGTTGCTTGTTGTGACTATATATAAGACTAAGTGCCTCTAAGTTGGTACGACTCGTGAGTGCTCTGAAATTCGTTGGAATGGTTAGACTCGACAACTGTCAAGTGTCAACTATATGGTTAACTTGGCTGTATCGCTAAATGAGTTTGTAGACTCGTACGAATTGTTCGAAACGTTCGGTTGTGTTTGGACTCAGATTCGTTCGAATGGTTAGATTCGCGAGGTTCATACTGTAGTATCAATATACGTGAATGTCTTTGTAGATTTGTACAATTCGTTCACTGCAAGCCATCAATTACGTATGTAATATGAAACGAAATGAACATTGTTTATAACATGCGAATGCATGCGAATGCATGTACTGTATATATCAGTTTTATTTGTTTCAAGGGCTCAAGGCGTGTTTGCACGGGCCAAATCAAGGTATAATAAATTGCACTGTTTTTATTGGTACAAGTGCCTTATAGACCGCACATCAGTAGACCTAGATTTTCTAGTGTATGTAAGCAAGGCCGAGGTTCGCAGTGTAAACACAATATCAATTAGTCTTCACCATAAACATTTACATATAGTTAATTTTCCTGCGCGCATAAAGTCACGCAAGTTAAAGCGACAATTAGAAACAAACTTGACAGTGCTTGTTATAATTTGAATGTTAACTTGAAAATTAAAAGGATAACTGTAGAATTTCATAAACTGACAAGTATACACTTCTTGGCGTTGTGCAATGAATGTGTTGTTGTAAAGAACGAGGGAAACATATTAATTATCTGTCGACTCTCTCATACGCAGGCTCTTTTAGGG
>CACRXK020002252.1:12340-45004 GCA_902702795.2 Paramuricea clavata
TTTTAATGAATCTAACCATTCTAACGAATATGGGAGAATTCACGAATCGAACGGTTCGTACGAATTGTACGAATAGACTGTAGGTCTCGATGCAGACGATGACGTCATCAGTAAGTTGAAGAATGCTCGAATTACCATGAATAATTTAGACACAGGGTAAATGAACTTTTTTACCATTCGAATGGAGATCGTTAAAGAGTCGAGAATATTGGACAAGATTGGATTGAACCGTTCATCGATACGAACGCCGTTTGAACTTTTTTTCCGATTTTTGTCAACTAGAGAAGGCCATGAAAAGGTTGTGTCACTTTTGTTGGAAAATGGTGCAGATGTTGAATTACCAGATAACTATGGCCAGAGTCCGCTATTTATGGCTTGCTGGAAAGGTGAGTTGATCGTAGAATATCAGTTGGAAATTCGTCACATTTGTCTGTCTAAATACTCGGAATGTTATTAAAATGATTCAACCTACAGTTAAGCGAGTTCACTGTAGCTTGCGTGATACTGTAGCTATTGGCCAATGAGGAAGCACGTGACTTTCCACAACAATGTACAATAATACGATTTGTTTTAATTTTCTTCTTTTCTGCAAATAACTATTTTAATAGTTACATGTAACTGAATAGGAAATGATCTTTGGCCTTTCCCTCGTTTAGCCTAAAAGTGCGTTTTATGAATTCTTACCTCGTATAACAGTACTGCAGTATTGACTCGAATGTTGAGATCTGTTCAGACCTTAGATTAAGATGCTTCATGGAAATTAAATACTGCTATATAGGTGCAGAATAGATTTTTTTATTCAACTTTTTTTTAATCGATAACATATTTATGAGGTACATACAAGTATAAGATATTTCATCGGCAGCGTGGCCAAGTTTAAGCATTCTTGTAAGGAGTACTATATATGAAGCTCAGTGTGGTTGTTTAAAGCCAACTCTCAGCGCAACCTCGTACCCAGGATTTTTCTATTTTAAGTGTTGATTTAATCTACAGTAGTGACTGTAGTAAAGTTCAGTATGTGCATGTCTCAACTTTTTCAGGTCACCGTGACGTTGCGGAGCTATTGTTGCGGTATAACGCAAACCGTGAATGTAGAACTAAAACTGGCATCACACCATTATTTCAGGTAAGGAAAAGTTTATCTCCTGTCTCGTACCGCAGCAGATGAGATTGAACAGGATTTATCCATAATATAAAACTTATATTGATACTTACAGTATGGTATATAATAAAACACTTATTGACTGGGATTTTTGGGAAACAGTTTGTTTTGCGGACCCTTGACTGGCATTCTCGTGTCCACAAAACATACTTTTTCCCTCGGCCCCAGTCAGTGAGTGTTTATTACCCAGCAATTAAAAACTGAAATCAGTCATCTTCACCAGTAAAGTCAGCTTCAAATTGTTTTATTAAAGCTTAAATATGTTTACTATTGCACTTCAGTAAATAGAGCGCTTTTTATTGAGAAACGCATTAACAAGCGACATTATCAGACGAAACACAGTTGCACGTACGTACTTTACATGTACTACATTTTAAATTTGAAAGTATAATAAAACAAGATGTAATGTGCTATGAATATTGAATGTTAATGCTAAATATGTCCGTGCGTTGATAATGTCGATTGTCTGTCGACATTATCAAATCGCCCAATCAACCAATCGCATTTATGATGAATACTCTACCCCAGTTTGGTTGTAGGACGTCTACATCTTGCCATCCTATAAACGTCAATGCAATTTATGGTTTTGGACTATAAACTTTTTTAAAAAGTCTGCCTTGTGACCAACCTCGTTCCCAGGAGGTTGCCTTGTGACGTAGTTTGCGAATAAATACGATCATTTGGCCAATCAGGCAAGCCAAATGGTTGTGCGGGGTTTTCCTTTATCCGCAAACTACGTCACAAGACAGACGTTTTAAAAAGGACTATTGCAAAAGTCGTTTTCGGCTATTGAGAAAATGGTTTTCTGTTTAGGCATGCCGAGAAAATCATGTGTCTGTCGTGGAACTACTCCTGGATCAGGGTGCCAGTGTGACTGCATCATTTCCCAATAGCAGGTACAGTAAGAACACGTTCATGACTCAGCTTCTTTATATCTGAACAATGCATGCCGACTAAATTGGCTGCGCTATACAAATAAGTAAGAAGGTGCAGTACAGATATTGAATTGAGTACACTTACATTTGTACCTGTACTTGCGATAATTTGAAGTATAATTTAAGGTTAATCTAAATTTTTACGTCTAATCTTTTTGTTTGTATTTTTGTCTCAAATTTACAATTATGAATGATTCTGTTTATTTTGGGGGAGCGGGATTCTATATTTCTTATTATTTATTTAAAAGAATTCATGGTTTCTTACCTGATTGGCTAACATACAATCAAATATGGAGTTGTGACATCATTGGGCATGCAATATGAAACAATATTGCATGATTGACGTCACCTGGTGCAATACTAAAAATTACATTGCACACTATGACGTTTTGCTGACGACAGAGGAAGAAAGGCGCATGATTTCGTTAAACACAAATGGCTTCAAAGGAACGGGTTCACCGACCTTGGGGGAGCCGAAATTCAAAAATTGCTGGATAAAGATTTAAAAGAACACTAAAAGAACAACAAGAACAAAAACGTCCGGGCCGGATAGCCAGTGGTTTAAAGATACAGTACTTAGACGTATCATACAACTGGCTCCTGTTTTCATCTTTTAAATAAATAATAAATCATGTGTAGTGAACTCGGTTTTCGCATGATATGAAGAATTATCAAAGGCTCAATTATCTCTGCCTTTGGCTTCGGCTGATAACACAAACGTTGATAATTCTTCATACCATGCTTAACCTTTTCAAGAATTGCTAAATATGCAGATCAGCAGATGTATGTACTGTTTAAGGTTTTATACATCGTCTCGTATCTTGTATTTTAAATAGGGAAAACCCAATGACTTTGGCGGCTGAAAAAGGCTATGTCGAACTTATGGATGTGTTATTAAGCAGGTATAGGTGAAAGTGTTTTTTTTTCATGAAAGAACTTTTTCTTGTACAGTATTTGGCTCGTTAAAATTGCTCAAAACATAATTAGAACTGTTTGTGATATTCTTTAAAAATGACTGGAATATAATTTGAACTGAGGTCAAGGTATGAGATTTGTGTTATTTGCCAGATATATGATAACGACTTTCTTTCTTTTGATTAATTTTTGTCGATTTATAAGCTTCTGCTTAGAATAATCGTCAGTGAGTAAAATATACGCATGCATGTACTGCCTCTCTCTGTATCTTAACGGTTTGGTAAGTTTTTCGAAGAAAGTAATATTTAGTATATAAGCGTTTTTTTCGCTATAAGTACTGTAAAAGTTATTGTTATCTTATTTTTCTTTTTTAGGGGCGGAAATGTAGATTGTCGAACAAAGAAAGGTTGTTCTCCCTTTTTCCTGGCATGCAAAGAAGGTCATTTGGAAATCGCGAGGTCTTTGTATGAAAATAGCGCTGATATTGAGGTAGAGTAGTACAGATAATTTAGGGCGTGTTACAATTAAACAGTTAAATGATTCCTGGAGTGTTGCATGCCATGCCCTTTTAAAGTACAGTAACCTGCATGCACATGTATACCCAGCTTCTGACGGCTTTGTAATGTTTGAGTGTTGTGGTTTTCATTGGTTAAAGAAGACGTGTATGTGAGCTCTCGTTTATTCTTTTAATAATTTTATTTCCAGATTTGTGATCAGCGGAATATATCACCTTTGGTAGCTGCGTTCAAAAATGGTCATCAAAAGGTACCAAGTGATTCATAATAAAACTGCTGTTTATATAAAGACAGGATGTTCGATGTATATATCGTTTTTACACATACTGTAACATGCGGCCAAGCAGTAATATGGTTGCTGGTCGTACTAACATGTTTGCTTAGGAATTAATCAAATGGACTCCTTTTTCAGATTGTTGAGTGGATTTTGTTAATTGCAAAGCATGTTCCATCAGATGAACAATGTCAGAAGTGTATCACAGCGCCTTGGGAAGAGAAAGATAACGAAAGAGACTTGCTCTATTTACGAACAATGTGTTACGAGATGATTAAAAAGGTTTGCTCGTAATAATCTGTATCTTAGGGGCTGTTTTTATGGAAGCCAGGTTGGCCAGCTTACTGTAGCGAAACAGCCGGGCAAGCGAGATCTTGCTGTGTATGTAGTTATTTTTATAGTAAAAATTACCGTGCGTTTATATGGACAAGCGGGCTGGCCCGGTTGGCAAAAGAGGCGAGATCTCGCTTACCGGGATGAAAATTTTCCATATATACTCACAGGCGGGCTAACCCGGTTACTAAGATGAAAGATACCGCCGCAAGCTATTTTTAACTTACTATACTGTCAAAACAATATCAAAATAACAAAATTGTCCCGGCAAGCGGGATGAAATTTTCTCATATAAACACAAGAGAAATTCATCCCACTTACC
Organism: Paramuricea clavata; assembly: GCA_902702795.2. Lineage (NCBI taxonomy): Eukaryota > Metazoa > Cnidaria > Anthozoa > Malacalcyonacea > Plexauridae > Paramuricea > Paramuricea clavata. The sequence goes on from CACRXK020002252.1 coordinate 16,797, forward strand.
GGGCTGTCTCGCTAAGCGGGCCAGCCCAGCTTCCATATAAACAGGCCCTTAGTAAAAACTGTTTTCCAGTTCAGCCTAATCGTAATGTGCAGTGCCATAGCGCATTCTTTCGTCACAGTCATTAATTTCTACTCAAGTGCTCAGGGAACAATACAGACTTGGAAAAACTGTTTAAAGTTCTTTGAAACCTGAATTTACCATAATACAACGGAAAATGTGACGGTTTATTACGCCAAATTTGAACATTGAATAACAGTACAACACGTCAAATCTCAAATGACAGACAAGGAAGTATGATATAATAATTCCTTAAGATTCTCTCATAACGTGTGGGTGAAAAATTGAAAATGTTCCTCAATCTTCTTGCCAAGGCAAATGTTCCTGGGATCCACGATCCCGTGATCACACTATTCTCCAGGTCTGAACAAAGAAATACGCAACTTAACGTTTCGCTATCATACGACTGGAAATGGAAGCAGCCGTTGATTTTTATTTGTGTTTACAGCAAAGAATTGAATCAAAATTTTGAACTCTTTATTCCCATTCTCTTAGGCGAAGAAAGTCAAAGAACAAGCTGCATTAGAAAACGCCAAAAGTTTTCTTCAGGTATGCCGAACGGACTAACATTTGGTTAACTTAAACCACTTGTGAAATATTCGTCTACTAGTGTTGTTTCACAATGTATATTTATATATCGCCTTTATCAATTATGAATTATAGTATAACTTTTCTGTTTCTTGATCCAAACAGTATAGGGTGGCGCTGCTAATCCGCTGTGTTTATTATTTATGAATGCAGCACTTGTCTTACGGAGGCCAAACTTAATATACTCCCCTTTATAGCGCCTATTATTGCGATTGCACAGTATATATTAAAACACTTTTAAACGAGTAACACTGTCCATTGTCGCCTTCCTCCTCCACATACAGTAACTGCAGTTTGCCTACACTTGGTAAGCAACAGTTTGGTAAACAAAAAACATATTCATATTGTACCAGCGCTTTGCATGGTTGCACAATACCGTAAGTTCATAATATGTAGTAAAAAGCCCTATGGTTGAAAAATCACTATCAGGTGTATAGCCCTGCCACCATCTGGCCCTGGTACAACTGAATGAGAATCGCCAACTTAAAACCAAAGGAATTAATCACCTCAACCTGGCAAGCGCTTCACGCTTTTTCCCATTATAATATTAATACCGACATGAAAGGGGACATCTTGCGCCATCAAAGGGATGTTCATCAGATACCATGTCAGTGTTAATAATATGCTAACTATGTTTTGTATGTTGTATAGGAACTGGAAGAAGACAAAGTGCGAGAGGAGAATAAAAAGAAAAAGCAAGCTGCGAAGAGAAGAGATAAAAGAAAGAAAAAGAAAAAACAAAAAGAAGGTGAACAAACCAACATGGCGAACAGTGAACCACAACCGTCTGAAAACAGAACAAACATTGAGGATGATACCACATGTAGTGAGGAAGAGACATCACGTACTGTATCATCTTATCGTGTTCAAACGAGACACGGAGGTTGGAATTATGAGACTGAGATGAAGAACCGTAAGAACGTCAACACATGTCGGACAATGACTGTAGGACAGGCACAAGATGAGAAAGGAAATACAAATAGCACTGAAGAACGCCGGGATGATCAACCTCAAGCCATGTTTGATGCCTGTGATCAACAAGACAATAGCTCGCCCAAGAAAAGAGAACCTCGTGAGAAAACCAACCAAGAAGTTGAAAACAATATGAGAAACAAGTCTCACGGTAAACGTATCTCGACAAGTCGACCGCTGGATCCTAACCACGGGCCTGGAAACGATGCTCCGGTGAGTGCCCTACACTGATCTGTGAAATAGACTGGGTAGCGTCATTCCCTGTTCACTAGTGAAGAAAATGAAAACAGTTAAAATTGTTGGACAATATAGAAATCCGCATTACTGAGAGAAATGCATTTCCTAAACATGTAAACCTGACTACCAGCTTCATTTTGAACACAATAGCTCACTAATCGAAAATGTAAGACTATAGAGCAATGAGCCAATTTTGAAACCTTAATATTTATAACAAGGGATTTTTAAATGTATTGAATTCATTACAATACGAAACGTTAGGTTTTTATATTAGTTTTTTTTATCAAGGGAATGCATTTTCCTTTTTGTAACGTGAAGATATAGTTCCCACATCTCTTTAACGTGAAGATTTTGTTCCCACACCTCTTTAACGTGAAGATATAGTTCCCAGTTAATGAGTTTTTGAACACTGGATAATGATAGTTGAGGGGCCATATTGGTGTGACCTGCTTAATGATGCACTGACAAATGTGAATATTTAAGCCCCCCCCCCCACTTTTCTTCAAGACCAATTCTTCAGTTCTTTCAAATCTGATGAGAATTTGCTGGCCATGTGGACACTATCAGGCAAATGTCTCGAGAGTATTTATCCAAAGCCTCACAGTCCTTAGAGGACCTCTTGGGTATCTCTTGCCTTCCAAGTTTCGTAGACCCCTCCACCCACAGTTTATGCAAGCCTCGCTGCTGCTATCTAGTCCGTGTTTTTAGATCAGTGCAAGTGGATACTCAATCCAGGTTTATTTACAGGTCAGTGGTGTCATAAGGGGTGAATGTTATGTTTTGGAAAATGGGGTTACTGATGAACGATTCGAGCCACATGCCAAAGATAAGGTGAGGCCAAGAGACGAGGTTGCTTCGAGTAATGACTTGTCAAGAGGAAATATCGTCAAAAGCTCAGGACACAATGACACGATCGTGAAAGATGGCTGGAAACCTACAGGTAGGTAGAGACGGTTTTGAAAAATAACCGAAACCAAATAATTGAAATAACCGACTCAGTTGAGTTTTCTGATCAACTACCGGGTGGCGCAAAAAATGTTCCCCTCTTTGACTCATTGTAATTAAAAAACTGAAAAATCTATCTTATACAAATAAAATATATTGAACGTAGTTATGTCTAATTATTGATGTATGCCTTGCACATTTCAATAAAATATTAGCCGAGATATATAGGCGTTCATTATGGTATTGCTGTATTTCGCTTCTTCCGAAATTGCTACCTTGAGTTTAAACGCCTATATCTCGACTAATATTCTATAGAAATGTTTAAGGCATACATCAAAATTTAAGTTAGACATTACTCGTTCAATAAACTTTATTTGAATAAGATGGCTTTTTTAGTTTTTTAATTACAATAAATCAAAGAGGGAGAACATTTTTTGCGCCACCCGGTATATAATTATGATATGACCATTACTGGCAGGAAAACTCTCACTTACGTGATTTTTGTAAGAATGGAAAGTATCTAAAAATGCATATGGAAGAAATCCAGATATGATTCATACATGCCCCCACCCCTACTTTCGGTTTTATCCGCTCGTGGGGATTGCTACAGTACTTTTGGGTGGCCGCTACTTTCAGAGAGACGCTAGTTTCGTATGGTAAAATACATATTGACATACTGCGGCCTGCAGGATATTTTTCTTTTGTTCCTTCCTTTAATTGCATTTTTTCTTATGCCTTTTTGACTGTTTTACACCAGTAAATTTTTCTAACGAAAGGATGTTATGGCTAGTTTCCATTCAGGAAAATTATCGGTGGATTGGAACGGACAAGAAAATTTTTCTTTGTCTTGTGAGCTCTGGTTTGGAACTAATGACTTTTAAAACACAAAGAAAAATTTTCTTGTCCGTTCCAATCCACGGATAATTTTCCTGTGTGGAAAAAGCCTTTGCTGTATCCTCTAGGCGACTTTGTTCGCGCGAAGTGACTTTTTTCTTTGTCGGCATCGCCTATCACGTCCGCAAATCGATGCTGACACGTCAGCAAATCGATGCTGATTTAAAAAAAAGTCTCTTCGCGCGAACAAATTCGCGTAGTGGAAAACCGGTTTAAACATGTTTAAATATTTAAGTTTGCATAATGAGTACCTCCAATAAATATACAAGTTACATATGCAAGAAGGTAATTGTTTATACTCATTATTTTTTTCTTGTAGCGCAACGCGCAAAACAAGTGTCATCTGATTACCTTCAATGTTGGAAGGAAGTGACAAGAAACAGTAGTTCAAAGTATGTGCAAGCTTTGCCTAACGTTTTTATATTTAAATCATTAGAAAATTTACAATCTTATATATTTAATTTCATTCTTTATTACATATAAGATGAAACCTTGCACGTTGATTAGTACAGTATATTGGTAAATACGTCATGTTACAAATTATAAATATCCAATTTAGGACGATGGTCATTCAATTGACAGCGCCGAATTCATTATGTGGTAGAGTTATTGGTCGAGGTGGAACTAAAATCAATGGAATAACGGTATAATACTTGTCATGTTTATCGACATTTATACTATTGTATTAAAGTGCACATGTTATGATTGGTAATTTTGCATACTTGTGATATTCAAAACATTCTGAAATGAATTGCAACATATCTTCTTAGAGAAAAACGTCTTCTTCAGCCGTTAAAGCTGCCGGAAGTGACGTTTAGTACGACATTTCTGTGGCAATAAACAAAATAAAGCTGCATGATTTACCTTTTCGGTAGCTTTATTAAACAGCCAAAAAGACCATGAAAATGAAGTTTTTCTGTAACAAAATATACTATTTTCGTTTTATATAATGTTCTGACCATCACACTTTACAGTAAGTCGTGTTTCACATCTCAACTAGAATACTTTAGTTTATGTAATCAGTAAAATTTGGAAGAGAAAAATCATGATGCCATTTTATTTACATATACCAAACTCTAATATCACAATTAGATATTGGAAAAGTAATACACCTTAAAAATACTATACCCCTTACATTGGCCTCTGCAGCTCAGTTGGTTAGAGGTCTGCACCGGAAGCGCTGCAGGTTCGATTCCTGCCAGGGGGTCTATAGTTTCGCAACTTCTCCTGGGTAGGTGAAAAGCCGCTTTTCCACTAGCGAATTTTTTCGCGCGAAGCGACCTTTTTCCTTTGTCGGTATCACTAGACAGATTTAGATCGAGGACGCGGACGTCAAAGACGACGTGAAAATGACGTGGCACATCCATACATGGGCACAACACGCCATTTTCACGTCGTCTGTGACGTCCACGTCCTCGATCTAAATCTGTCTACTTATTACGTCAGCAAGACGTGGCAAAATGATGCCGACAAAGGAAAAAGGTCGCTTCGCGCGTAAAAATTCGCTAGTGGAAAACCGGCTTAAGAAATGTATAAAATTTACACTCGAAATTTCCATCTATAAAACCCTTCGACAGTTTAGTGTTATCGAGTGAGATGCCCCAAATCCTGTATAATAAATTTTAAATAATTTACATTTTTCAGGAGGAGTCCGGAGCGCAGATTACAATAGGAAAGCCAGACCCAAAAAATCCAAATGACCGCGTTATAACGATCAAGGTAAGCCAGTTGCGAAAAGTGTCAAATTCAAACCAAGCAATCTTAATTCATGTATACCTTGTCTAGTAAAAAACCGTTGCGACATAAATTGCAGACACCACTGTATACTGTGTATACTGTGTAACATTTCTTGCTAGGTAGGTAGGATTAAGGTAAAATTTTATTTCAACACGCTGATAATTCAACATTTCATTTACTAATATAATGGACTTGATAAAATATAAGAAATGTGGTACATTAATAAATTAAAATATGTTGTCCAACGTGTTATATGATGAAAGGTGTGATCTGCAAGGTCTTCCTTTCGAGTATTTTTTTGCATTGAAATGCTTATAAATGCCCCCATCATACATGAAACCAGGCTTTTAGCCAGAAGGGCGTCCAGGCGTCCTGGGATGCCCCTAGAACGAAAGTGGACGCCTTTGGACGCACAAATTCTGGGGGAAAGGGAAATTATTTTCAATTATTTCCCTAAGTATATTAATATATTTGAAACGAAATAGCTTCAATTCTCATTATTATTATACATTTAACATTTTGATCACTTTGATGGTGTACCTGGCTGAATGAAAATGTTGTAGTTAAGTAAAGAAGCATAGCGGCACAAACTCACAAAGCCAAGTTGTGTTTGAAAAATTTCGAACGAGCTTGGAACAGATACTGAAATGAAGTAACGTAAAGTTCAGAGGAACGTTTTCTCACCCCCCCCCCTTTACGGTAGATGTATCGTTATACCAAAATTGGACGCCCTCTTTTAGAACCCTGGCTAAAAGCCTGCATGAAACATGTTATTTGTAGTGGCTGCCAGCCGCAATGCTTGCACATTGAATGGCTTCCAACTGGTTCTAATCAATTTGGTGCAAAACCGCGATGCTCGCAAACTTTATGTTATTTTTGTCTAAACTGTTGAAAGTTGTAAGGAGTGCATTGCTAAACACATATAACACCTCTTGCAATGGAATGACAAAGTCGTTTCTTCCATCATTGCACAACAAATTACAAGAAAAATGTTTCTGTGTAGAAGCGCCTTACACATGTTTCTATTTGTGTAAAGGGAACAGTGAAATGCGTCCAGAAAGCCAAGCAACTGGTATCAAACGCTCTCAACAGTCCAAGCAGTTTGACTCAAACCCAGACCCCCAACCTGTCTTCATTTTCGTCATCTTCGCACGTTCATTCCCAGTCTACTTCATCTGTGGCTCCAATCCGGGGAAATTTTGTCGCCATACCGAGATCTCCAACAGAATGGCCTACGGTTGTGCAAGCACATAGTGGCCCGGCTAAGGTTAGTGTGATATAATGACATATTCTAAATGTACATGGTGACGAAATTCTTAAGATCACAAGAATTTAATGTGCTTAATGTAGAAACGGTTTGGGCTATATGTTGAGCTGTTATGGACTTTTTACATCGGCCGAATTTGCGGTCCGGAATAAAAGGGAAAGGCTGCATGAATGTGTATAAATGAGTCACGGTTTATGATTCAGTAAAAATTACTATGTTATGTTATGTTATGTTATTTTATGTTATTTTATGTTATGTTATGTTATGTTATGTTATGTTATGTTATGTTATGTGATAATGCTAGTATTAAAATAATTTTGATGAATTAAATGCAAACGAACAGCCAAAATATTTTTTTCAAACTACAGAATTTAATGAACAACTTTTCAGTTCTTTGATCACTGTCTGACATTTAGTTTATAACTGGTAACTTGCTTTATATAATAACTACAGTGAAACACGCAATTTGATTGGTCAACAGCCGTGCAGGATCAGACAATCCTGCATGGGAAATGCTGAACAGAAATTCTTGCGCATAATTTTACAAATATACTCGCATTGTAAAGTTTCATTGTACGATACCTTTCGATTTTGAAGTAAGTTTGCAATTATTGAGACGTTGGTTTAGTTGTATGAATAAATTTCTGATCGATACATTGCTGTTCAGCAAGTAGCAACGCGTAGCGTTGAAATTCATCAGACCATGGCAAGTACAACATCTCTCGCTAGTCGCTTCAAAGTTCAAATGCTTCGCAATCTTCAAGTATTCAGGTCGAGAATCTTCAAAACTACTTTGGGTCTCTGTTTAGCGGGTTTTCCATTTCAAATTTCGTATATTTTGTCTAAAAAATCTCTGTATTTTCGCTGTATATTTTCGCGAATTTGCGATCGAATTCTGTTCACATTTGTTGTTGTTTTCAATAGCGTGGAGTAGCGATTCTCCGATTGGTTAATTCACGATTGTTGTGAGAACTGCACATTTCATCAGTAATTTTAATCAAGTTAACCGTCGTTTCACTGTAATAATTTTATAAAACAATTACCAAATGGTTTTCCCGTGCAGGATAGCATGATCCATGCACTTGGGATGTTGCTCGACTTTCGGAAAGCGTAAAAGCGTATTTTTTCGGAAAGCGTATTTTCACGCTTTCCGAAAGTCTCGAAACATCCCGCGTGCATGGATCACGCAATCCTGCACGGAAAACCATTCGGTATTCCTTTATTAATATCCTGGCAAAGTGAGATCTTATTAAGTTGATGAGTGTAAGACAAATTGATAGTCAAATGCAGGCAGTGGACATCAATTAATATATCCTTATTTTTTACAAGGTTCAGCAACCGTTGAAAACTGCAGACCACAACTCCGTAAGCGACCAAAGAAGTGAGAATATGTCACGTGAAACACGCGAGACACGCGCGCATTCGGCACCTGACTTGCAATGCTCTACAGAGGCGAAAAGTGATCAGGCTGGTCCAGGCGTGTGGTCTGTGAATACAAAGACTAATAGTCCCCCTGCATCCTGTAGTACCACGAGTACCACGGTTACCCCCGTAGTTCCAGCTGCTCTTTATAATCCGACGACTGTATCCTCGGCTACGAAAGCAAGAACGAAAAGTTACGCCACAACTCAAGATGGTTCGCGGCTCAGTTATTGTGAAGTAGCTACAGGAATAGAGAGTATCTCTTCCAAGAATGAAGACGATGTCCAGGTACGAAATAATTAATAGGTTCGGTTATGTTACGTTTGATTCAAGTTCGTTTTAAACAATGATCTCACAGGAAATTACGTACAGTATTCTACATTAAGGAGGCTCCCTACAGTTGCGTGCGGGATGTTCGCGGGACCAGTACATGAACTATCCCACGCAACCGCATGATCAAAACAAAATAAAAATTGACCTCGCTTTTTTTTAAATAAAGCCATTTCTAAAAGGTTTCTAATGGAAAAAAGCGTTGAATAATACTTCGTTTTGAGTGTCAAATCATTTGCGAGTCTATACAGCAATAATCCTTGGCTGTCCATGGTACTCAAATAAATCGAAAAGTTGACAAAAACAAAACAGTAAAAACAACATTGCCGCTCGATTTTCCTGAATGAAAACTCGTTCTGCGCCCGCGTACAATCTTTTACTAGTCAGCGACGCTTTTCAATAAGGGGAATCTCTCGAGTTACACGAGGCTATTTTCTAACTTTATTTGCATTTTACTCATTAGTTTCATCGGTGACCTATCTTCAAATTTTGACCACGAATTTATTTTGCGGTAAATTTTATAAATTTCAATTTTTAAAACAATCTTTAGTGTGGAAATTTCGCAATAAAATTTTCGCTTTTAAAAAATCACACACTACAGAATTTTTTTAAACTTTCACCACAGTTGCAGAGCATCATTCCCTATTGATATATGAAATAAAAAAGATAGGTCACCGACATCGTTTTTGAGATAGCGGCACATTTATGGGTTAATTGGAAGATTGGAAGACTTTATGCTGTCGTCATGTTGCCATGGGAACATTGCCGTTGTCGATATCTAGTTCGAAATATTCCTTAGGTGACCAATATTGCCACCAAGTCGAAAAGAATTCGCGTTCTGCACGAATAAGCCTGTTTTACGGAATTATTGCTTAAACAAGAATAACTGTAAGGAGCCACCTTAATTATTTTTGTTTTCTGTTCGCGCTTGATCATACAGTATGTTTTCAAAACGTTCATATATAGAGGATATTACACTGCGGCGCGAAGATTTGACTTTTATCTTCGAGTGGTGAAAACAATATTTTACGAACGAGCGCAGCGAGTGAGTAAAATATTGTTTTTAACACGAGAAGATAAAAATCATATCTTCAAGCCACCGTGTAATGTTCTGTTTATTATATAGTCCCAAGCAAAAAATTGTGAAATTTCACGCTCAAAAGCAAATTGGAAAAAAGTCACGTGATCGATATCTTCACTAGTGAAGATATGGAAAATATCTCACTGTGTATTTTTCAGTATCACACTCTCTATATAATAAAAAGAAATATTCTTTCTTTTGACTGCGCAACCTGTTTGTTTAGTTTATGATGAAAATAAGTCGTATCACTTGCCGCATGAAAAATTAAATTCTAAAGGGCCCAGTTCTGAACCTAAGGTCTAGTTTAACGTACAGTATACCAGCGCTCTGACCACGAAGCTATTGGTCAGCTCTTCCAATACCACCGACGTCATTTGAGCATCACATGTTACTCTTCATACATATGCTAAGGCACGTGGACAGCTAAAAGCCTGAATTTTGTTGTTGTATTAAAATGTTATCGATAAATTCAATATCGGACGCGCGCGAATATGCAATAGTTGGATTACTTTTTTTTATACACACTGTATATGATCCTGCATGGCTCGGCCATCCCACAAGTCTACCTGTAGAATTCGTCGTGTATGTGGTTTGCGATGAGTGTATACATACTTCTGAATGTCTCAATCAGACAGCTGCCTCAATCAGACAGAGCTGCGTCCCTCGTAATTCAGCTTAGCTCTCAGCTGCAAGTAAGGATGATTAGCACACCCCACTTACTTACTTATTTTGCCATGCATCTCTAATCAGAATATTCTCAGTATTTAAATATGTATTGCTTTACATTTCGCAGATATCGAAAGCAACGTCTTCCGCATCACCAGCAAGTAACTGGAACCAGCTTTCTGGTGCCACTGAAGAAGTAGACAATGTTTTTACTGATGATGGAAACATTGAGCAGACTACCAATACAGTGCAGACAGATATCAGTGAATGTGTCGCAGTCAAAGATCACTTTTTAGCTTCTAATCCATGGAAGGGGGATGTTAAAGGTATCATTTGGAATTTGGTAATTGTCCTAATCATCCAACGCGTGCTCTCAGTAGTGCTACATGGAAGATGTTCGGCAGCGCCAGCAGCCCCGCTGCCAGGAAATTTTTAACAAAATATCTTCGCAGGAAATTTTTGCCATCTTATATACTGGAATGCCGTATAATTTACTTATTGTTTGAAAATTCCAAAAGCGTTTTACAAGTCGAGATTGTCTTGCACCGAAATTGAAGTTTGTCACAATGTCATAGCACCATACGTTCTCTGAAATCTACATTAGTATGCAAGAAGTTTAATATTTGACTTACACAGAAAATTTTTATATTTGGTTTTTGCTGCCAGGAAGAGAAATATTTTTTCAAGTTCATCTATTTCACCCACATATGTGTCATGTGATTAAAATATTTGGTTATGGGAACTGTATATTTGAAAACGTGAATAGACCTTATGCATAATGACGTCACAAGGCTTGATGCACGTGAGGAATGCTGGTCTTAATAGTCATCGCCCGGGAAAATTTCGGTAGTGGCCATTTTGAATTGTTTAATTTTCCCGGGCGATGACTACTAAGACCAGCATTCCTCGCGGGCATCAAGCCTTGTGACGACTTTATGCATAAGGTCTATTGGGTGCGAATAGTGCGTTAGCCGATTAGGTCTATTGTCCTAATGTCCTTGTATATATTTTTTACACGGATATAGTGACTTGTTTGAATTAAGAATTTTAACACTGACATTTAAAATGATTGCAAATATGTAACAGCGGATATGATAAAAAGTTATCTTTTTTGTCATAATATTCCCCTCGTTTTCAATCTATCCAAGCAGCTAGATTAATTGAGTTTTTTCTTGTTATTTCTAGAAGTTGATAGTGGCATCCAGTCTTCCCCGTCGTCGAGTGCCAACGTGTCACCGGTTTGTATTTTGACTCGACAGAATCCAATAGTTTTCATGGGTGGAAATTTCCAGTGAAAAGTCCATACAACTTTGAGATATAACTGGAAGCAACTGTTTTCACTTAAAATGTTCATCCACGAAAACCGGTTGTTATTATTACATATTTCATCGCTGGTGTTGTGATTTGCCCGGCCTATTTCTGGTTCTGCCAAATATTGATGACGAATCGTTTCCGTTGATAATGACGTTAGATAAACTTTACCTCTAATAATATTATATCTCAAATTCAAATTGTCCAATCAAAAAACAGCATTTGTACCACGTGACAATGTGATTTTTACGGCATTTCACTCAAATTCATGATTTCGCAATGCAGCGTGCGATACTATAATATCCCACGGTAGACCCACGCGTGACGCGTGGACAGCACGCTCTGAAAAAATATGGCGTTCGCGAGCTGCTGTTTAGTAATTTAACCAAAGATTTTCAGGACGTGTGTTACTTTCAATGATCCAAAGGATACATGCTCAAATATTTTAAAGAGAAAACGTCAAAAACTATATAGCTACGGTATACATAAGAAATTAAAAATTTTATTCGCTTAGTTAATATTCAGCAAGTTTTAAATTTTATTCTGAACTTAGTGGGTTCTTTAACTTTCGGTATAATACATCATTTATAGATTCTTCGCTCGGGGGATTCGTCGAAATATTACCCTCAGTGATGATATTTCCCTCGACGCAAAGCCCATCACTTCGGGTAATATTCCACCGAATCCCCCTCGCTCCGGGTCTATAAATGATAATTATAAAACGTGAATACGAAATTGGTCCGACAAATAGAAGTGTGTAAACATAGCTGTGTCTAAATTCTTCTAAATATTTTTCATATCCCACATAAATGTATTCTTACCGTCCCTCTAAATTTATATTTCATTTGTTTAAGCAAACTCGTCATTCTATGAACATGTTACCTCAGTCTTCAAGTCTTTTCAGTGGGTAAGTTTGAAAGAACAGATATATGACGGCAGCTAGTGTATTTTCCCCATGTAATAGACCTTACCGATTATTCTCTTTTACCCAATGACCTCGTTTCCATGTTAACTTATTTTAGCATGTCAGGAGCAGGTAAAGATTGTATTCCCATGTTTTCCTGGACGAATTTGTTTCTTGCTGTTCTTAGGCTCAATAACAAAGTAATTTTCGACCCTACTAAGCACAAAACATGAGTAAGTATTTGACATGAAAACGAGGCTATTGGGTAAAAGAGAATAATCAGTAAGGTCTATTTTTCTCCGTTTTGGCAGATAAATGATATTTTATGCACATATATTCCTGCCAGAGGGACTATTAAAGGAATACCGAATGGTTTTCCGTGCAGGATTGCGTGATCCATGCACGAGGGATGTCGCGAGACTTTTGGAAAGCGTAAAAATACTCGAGCCGCAGGCGAGTGTATTTTTACGCTTTCCGAAAGTCGAGCAACATCCCAAGTGCATGGATCACGCTATCTTGCTTGGAAAACCATTTGGTAATTGTTTTATAAAATAACTACAGTGAAACAATGACATTTTGAGAATCCCGCGAAAATCCCGCGAAGGCATTTTAATTCCTCGTGCAGGATAGCCTGATCTTGCACGGCTATTGACCAATCAAATTGCGTGTTTCACTGCATGTAGTTATTATAGAAATAGTTTTTCGTAACTGCACCTGGTTAGGTCTAATAAATGTACAAAATTTACCCCACTCGCAATTTATTTCCATCTACAAAACCTTTGTCCAGTTTTCAGACAGTACCAGTATTCGGACGAAATGTTTTTAACGCATAATTTTTTTATGAAGAAAAGCAAAAAGATAACAAAACAATAGGTTCAGATGAATGCCATATGTCATTAGTCGTGTTCTGTATTTTCGACGTTTTTACTGTAGTGTTGTGTAAACATGACTACTTCGAGTAAAGGTTAGTCTGCGAACCCAGACGTCATTTCCCACGCTCATTCTTTTTGCGTGGGAAATGACGTCTGGGCTCGCAGAGTAAGTAAAGGTCAGTCGAAAGTATTTTCTTAAAAATGGTGTAGTTTGTGGCAACGGGAATATATATCATTATTATTATTATTATTATTAGTTTATTAAAATCGTATCGCAGTACCAACTGAATTACACGATTATAAATATAGCAACTAGATAAAATATATACATAGTCATAGAGTCATAATGTTAAAGTTATATCAGAGGTTGCCAATTATCTACATTTAAAAAGCCTGTTAAAGGCGGTTAGGTGAAGGACAACGATAAATTATGCTATAATGTTCAATAGTCTATAGTTCGAAAATAGGTCAATAAGTGTAAAATTACGAATTATACTTAATTGTAACAAAGTTGCGAAACCGTTCAGTAAATATAAGCGGTGTAGAAGGATTCCTGTTTCGCAGGCAATAGTTATGGACGGGTTCATACGGTGTTTCTTTAAGAATATTTACCAGCGGATTGCGAAAGGTTGACTTGTGACCCTTTAACTTCTGAACGAACGACTTGCAGGCATTGCCTCTGCGATCAATTAAAGTATCAAATCATTAGATTTTTAACTGAAGTAAGAAAATTTTATGACAATAATCGTTGCTATTGTCTAAGAAGTAAGAAATCTAATGTAGTTCATTGTCATAAAATCTAAGAGACTTTTAAAATATGCATGAAACAGTTAGAATTATATTTTCAGTCGAGAAATGTTTAAGTTAAAGTACGGACAAAGTTCGATTGCGATAATTTTGTAAACTTCAATGGGAGTTTGGAGCATTGCATATCGTATAAGTGAGCTTTACTTGCGAGTAACTTGACTGAAATTTAATGCTAGAACATGGTTCAATACTTCAATTAAAGAATTATGGCAAGTATAAATTCGAATATATGTCAAAGCTTACCTTCGAGAGAAAAACGGTCGTTGGTAGGTGTCCGATACGGGATATGCTGCCCAAAATGCAGGCATGAAAATGAATTACTTGTTTACGATATAACTTAAGAAATATCGGTCTCTCTTTTATAGTATTGTAGCACTGGGAAGTTGGCATAATCTGAACCTTCTAAAGTTTTAAAATCGCAAAATATATCTAAAAACACTTTACTGTCCGAAAACTGGACAACATATACTGTATAGTTTGACATCTGTCGTATCGGGAAAGATGAGATGCTATTGACGATGTCGTACTGTATTCATCTTGTAGTTCTTCATGGTCCACTCGAGAAAGCAAGGAATTCGATAAAACAAGAAGTGTAAGCTGGTCTGGACAGGTAACATAAGCTTTTAATAACTGTTGCATTTCTCAACCCACGGCTTCTTTTATAATATACATATGTACTCTGGCTCCGTTAACAGGATTTTGGTGAATCGGAAGATCACGATACGCGGAATGAATTTCAGTCATCGCAACCTGACATCAATACATTGCCGTCACACTCAATATGGAGTCCTGTTCAACCAGGAGGCATTGCAGCTGATACTGATGCAGTCGAGTCTACTGGCTGGGAAAACTCGAATAGTGCGAGTAGCAGTAGAAGTAGCAGCCGTTTGGAGTTATCGAGTATCATGGAAAATGAAAAGAACGCTTCATCGTCATCATTTCAACGCACCGCATCACCTGATGTTGTCGATACATGTGACGTCAAGGAATTAAATGATGAATATCCGGGGTCATGGATTTCTACCCGGGGTGCACACAGTGCTCCTTCTTCGCCATCGCTTATTAGGCGTGACCAGCGCATGAAGCATACTCGACCTGTAACAGCTCAGTCAAACTCGTATGACGACATGAGTGATCGGCTGTGGTCGTCAAGACGGAGCAGTGACGATCCTCCTGATTTCGGCTCGCTATGGAATACAAATATCACGCAAGCGCAATCCAGTTCGAGTATTTCGTCGCCCAAGTTAGGATCATTTAAACAATATCATGATACGTCTGGTGTAAATAAGTGGAGTGATCCTATGCTTGAAACCTCGCCCTTTTCCCACGATGTAATGAGGCTTTTAGAACAGCTTTCGTTGACAAAGTACAAGCAAACATTTGAGGTAACTGGCAAGTTTGTCACTTAATTTCAACATTTCTTTCAACCATTAATTTCCTTGAAATGCTCTGCGTACTATACGTCGTGGCAGTATATTACAGTATTATCCTAAATTTTGGGCATGTTGCTCGACAAAACCCAATGTTTGTATAGGTATAATGATATGGTTTCGAGTGCAATTTGGTCGTATATAGGTGATAGATATATAGGTCGTATAGATCGTTTCGAGTGTAATAAATTCGATCAATTTCTGGCTCGTGCGATTTTAAGTCTTTGAAAAACTCACGAGTGCATGTATGTTTTAATTTCCAATTTGTACGAGAAAACATACTTAGTCTATTACTTATTAATAATGTACATGAAAAAATTATACAGAAGAAAATTCATGGTCACTTGCATAATGCATGAAACACATGTGAAATAGATCATTTAATTACTCACTCATTTGTTAAAAGATACAACAACTTAATAGAAGTTTTCAACTGTTAGAAGTCAAAACTTAAGTCATTTTGTCTTTTGTTTTGGCGCTTATCACGTATCTCATTTTTTGGTATTGTATTTCCATTAAAGTGCACTCTTCTTAGCCAATCACAATAGAGTTATTTTTTCATGTATATATTATTAAATGTTTAATTAGTTGTTATGTCGAGCTAGATGCCCAAATTAAAAAGAATCGTTAACTATACACTAACCAAGTTTTCATTCCGGCTTATATATGTTGCTGCTCCCGGTTTTAAGCCTTTATTGTGTATTTAGTTTCTAGTCTTATTTAAACAACTAAAATCACTTCCAGGAAAATTACGTAACAATGGACAAATTGATGAACATGACGGATACAGATCTACAGAAAATCGGCGTTCCAAAGGTATTGTACCTTCTCAAATGCATTTCTCCTACAAAATGCACGAGTCAGAGTGTAGTCAGAAGAAAAAAATCGGCAATTTTATAATGAAACTCGCCCTGAATGTCAGGCCTGTTAAGTGGCATTCTCGTGGCCTAGCGCAAGGCGCTGATTGGCTGAGCTAAATTGAAACCTTTGAAGTGCAAGTCAACTGACATTGTCTTGCGTACTAAAAACAAACATTTTTTAAGCCCAATTTTGAAGTTGAACAATATTGTCAATTTTGTGCATAATAATTATGTTATTTTTGGCAGATCTAAATGCCACTGAATTTTAAAACATGTCAAAAAACCATATTTCAACTTTTTTCTTTATTTAGGGTCCTCGTTTAAAGATAATGCATGCTCTTCAGGGATGTGAGTACCACTAGTCCTCTTATTTCTTGGTTGTGTTTTAAATGTAATATGGTATCTCAGACGTGAGAGTATAGTGTAGGTGGGTCAAAACATAGAAAAGAACCTCGATTAGCCTTTCACGCGAGTCCATATCTGCCATTTGAGGGGTACTGGCTTACGACGTCAGAGAATCGAGACAATCTAAAGAATGTGAAAAACGATTTTTCAAAGTTGTGACTGTAAATTTGCCATTATATACACATAACTACAGTCTGTTATAAAAAATCGTATTTCGCGGAGTGTGCACGCTCAGACGTGGGAAACGCAGTCCCCCAAAATGGCGGATAAACCGTGAGAAGCGCTAAATTATACAAAGATTACTAAACATTACGTCAACTGAACTTGTGTGCAGTGGAACCTCGACAAAAACACTTGGAATGTCTTATGTATTACCCTGTCTTGCACGCTTTGTCGTCAAGCTACTATTACTAAACCTGTAGACAACTTCTAAACAACGAAAGCAAGCATTGGTATTTTGGCATTTATTAAAATACTCCATGTCTACCGTAATTGCTATGCATTGTATGTATGAAAAGCAGCCTTTTTCTATTTCAGTAATTTTTAACTTTTTTTTTCATTTGCAGGCAATGGTATCACGAATGGGCCGGTCTCTCACAAAGCTATGAACGAACGAGTAGTGTCCAGCAATGTGCCGCCACCTGACATGCTCGGGCACGTGCCAGGATCTGGGACTTTGCTAAATCATATGCAAATGGACCAGAATGTTCGCGTGCCCACGCACACACCGTTCAATCAAGTTCTAGCTCCGAACTCGCAAGTGTTACAGAAGCAGCACGCGGATGCAAATGTAAATCCCGTGTTACTGCCATACCTGAACAACACACATCATTCCTTATTATCCCTCGACCCAAACCTGGCAGGTCCCCCGCCTCACCCTCATCTGGAGCAACACATGAACGGATTACACCCACAACAGCAATTCGTCATGCCCCCCGTTCCTGGTGATCAATATGATCCACAAAGTTCCTATATGACTAGTGGTGTACCCTATCAACAACAGATGTACTACCCTCGACCACCAGGCCCTTACTATTATTACCCATAGCTGGACTGTGTGAAGATGACTGTAAAATACTGACTAGGAAATTCATGCTGTGTTGTATTTCCAAATGTAGACTGTGTTATTGCAATAAAATTGCAAAAGAGAAATTTTTGAATTTGTGTTGGTACTGCATGCATTATCTGTAGCGTTTTCTCTCAAATGTTTGAAACAAATATCCATCTATAGTCCTAATTATATACAGGGTGTATCAAAAAAAACTGAACAGATTTGAAATTGCTCACAATTTCGCGAAACACCTATTTGTATCTGTTTTTTTATATATATAGCTTCTTTGGGTACTTATAATGTCAAATAATGAGAAAAAATTTCTCGAACTCAAATTTTGTGAACCAGGGGGGTGTGTCTTTTCCAAAAAAATAAAAATGGCTCGCGCACAAAATTTAAAAGCTGTAATCATATTTTCAGTTAATAGATTGAAAATTTGTCGGGTTTTTAATTACTGTACAAAATTTCAGACAATTTTGTTTAGTTTAAGCCCCTTTAACTATTCATTTTGTTCTAAAAAGTCAGCCTTTCGCATGCTTAATTAATGCCTTTAACTAATTTGCATATTGCTGACATATGCAAATTAGGCAAATGCATTAATTAAGCATGCAAATAGCTGATTTTTCGGGAAAATTGTAACTTTGCGTGAATAGTTAAGGGGCTTAAACTAAACAAAATTGTGTGAAATTTTGTACAGTAATTAAAATCCCGACAAATTTTCCATCTGTTAACTCAAAATATGATTGCAGCTTTTAAATTTTGTGCGCGAGCCATTTTTAGTTTGTTGGAAAAGACACACCCCCCTGGTTCACAAAATTTGAGTTCGAGAAATTTTTCTCATTATTCTACATTATAAGTACCCAAAGAGGCTATATATATAAAAAAACGGATACAAATAGCTGTTTTGCAAAATTGAGAGCAATTTTAAATCTGTTCAGTTTTTTTTATACACCCTGTAGTGTTGGTACATCTCTGCCAGTCCTACTAAACAAAAGCAGTAACCAATGGCGGAAACTATGGGGGGCAAGGGGGGATCGCCCCCCCCCCCCCCCCAATAATTTTAGCAAGATTTCATTTTGAAAAATCTAACGCGCGTGCCACGCGCTATACTTGGCCAATAAGGAGCTCCCGTAGCCGGATGACGTCAAAAAACACGCGAAAAGGTGCACTTTTACCTTTAGAATCGACTTCTGGCATTTCCAGAGTCGTACGATAGAAACGTCGCATTGTTTTGACGCTTGAAATTGTATTTCCGGTTGGGATCGGACCAGAAATGAAACACCGTGATAAAGATGCAAACAGAAGATACAGGCTCGAAAATGTACGGTGGCCGATAAGGGCCACCTCTGCTAGATGGAAACGCGACTGTGCTGCATGGAAACACAACTGTGCTGCATGGAAACGCGACTGTGCTGCATGGAAACGCGACTGTGCTGCATGGACATGCGACTGTGCTGCAAGGAAACGCGACTGTGTGCAAGGAAATGCGACTGTGCTGCATGGAAACGCGACTGTGCTGCATGGACATGCGACTGTGTTGCAAGGAAATGCGACTGTGCTGCATGGAAACGCGACTGTGCTGCATGGACATGCGACTGTGCTGCAAGGAAATGCGACTGTGCTGCATGGACATGCGACTGTGCTGCAAGGAAACGCGACTGTGCTGCATGGAAACGCGACTGTGCTGCATGGACATGCGACTGTGTTGCAAGGAAATGCGACTGTGCTACATGGAAACGCGACTGTGCTGCATGGAAACGCGACTGTGCTGCATGGACATGCGACTGTGTTGCATGGACATGCGACTGTGCTGCATGGACATGCGACTGTGCTGCATGGAAATGCAATAAACATTGTTTTCTAAAAATAGAAAACATCCCCCCCCGGCTAGAATTAGTTTATTCAGCCGACGGGGTCACGGGGTGGATGAATAGTTTCATGACACCACGACCACGAGGACGTCTGTCTCGACGAGGAATATAGAAATTCGAAAAGCATAAAATTTAAAAGAAAATATATCGAAGATTTGAAGATAAATTAAGGTTTCAAAAATGTGAGTCTTGAAATTGACAATGAAATCGTGTTGTCATTGTGGGGAGCATTTCCCAGACAAGACAAATTTTTGTTCAAATTGTGGGAAGACGCTGCTCAACAGTAAGTATCCTGTACCATTGTTTATTAAATTATGTATTTAAAATATACTATAAATGCATGGATGGGAGGTGTATATTAAATAAGGAGTCAAAGTCGAAGTGACTCCAAATCTATAATGTGCATTTGGGATAATTGTTTTACTGACATATTGTTTGACATTGAAAAGTCTGGAGTTTTATAATCTTGTTCTTGTATATATATTAATATATAATTATATACTGTATATGTATTATATGGAGCTACTGTCTATTAGGGAGTTGATTATATGTATTCGAGCCAGCCTGGGTACCATAGCTAGCTCACTTTGCAGAGTTGATTTCATCTCACGAGACTTGGAGGAGGGCTGGCTTGCCAAAACAAACCACTTGACTCATTGATATAAATAAATATAAATTTATTTTCTCACAAACCTGAAATTCACACTTTTGCAAGCAATACATTGATATTGTTTTGACAGTTGTTAAAAATAGCTTGCGGCAGTACCTTTGAACTTTGAGTGTTTATATAGTGGAGAAATTCCCATCCCGGTAAGCGAGATCTCGCCTCTTTCAGGCAAGATCTCGGCAACCCGCTTGTCCATATAAAAGCACAATAATTGGCCTAGTACTCCAAAGGTCATAGGCGAGGTCGTAGGTTCAATTCCCACCCTGGCCAGGCATATTTTTCAAGCTTCCCCGGTGTGGATATATACTCAGAGTAACATCACAAACAGCACAATAATTTTTACTAGTATAAAAATAACTACACAGCGAAAATTTTGCTACCAGGCTGTCTCGCCAAGCGAAAATTTTGCTACCAGGCTCTCTCGCTAAGCGGGCCAGCCCGGCTTCCATATAAACAGGCTCTTAGACAGTAGCTCCACATAATACATATACAGTATATAATTATATATTAATATATATACAAGAACAAGGTTTAATATAAAACTCCAGACTTTTCAATGTCAAACAATATGTCAGTAAAACAATTATCCCAAATGCACATTATAGATTTGGAGTCACTTCGACTTTGACTCCTTATTTAATTTAATATACACCTCCCATCCATGCATTTATAATATATTTTAAATACATAATTTAATAAACAATGGTACAGGATACTTACTGTTGAGCAGCGTCTTCCCACAATTTGAACAAAAATTTGTCTTGTCTGGGAAATGCTCCCCACAATGGCAACACGATTTCATTGTCAATTTCAAGACTCACATTTTTGAAACATTAATTTATCTTCAAATCTTCACTATATTTCTTTTAAATTTTATGCTTTTCGAATTTCTATATTCCTCGTCGAGACAGACGTCCTCGTCTATGTCCTCGTGGTCGTGGTGTCATGAATAAACTACAAATGAATAAACTGGTGTTTTCTATTTTTAGAAAACAATGTTTATTGCATTTCCTTGCAGCACAGTCGCATGTCCATGCAGCACAGTCGCGTTTCCATGCAGCACAGTCGCGTTTCGATACAGCACAGTCGCGTTTCCATGCAGCACAGTCGCGTTTCCTTGCAGCACAGTCGCATGTCCATGCAGCACAGTTGTGTTTCCATGCAGCACAGTCGTGTTTCCTTGCAGCACAGTCGTGTTTCCTTGCAGCACAGTTGCATTTCCATGCAGCACAGTTGTGTTTCCATGCAGCACAGTCGTGTTTCCTTGCAGCACAGTCGTGTTTCCTTGCAGCACAGTTGCATTTCCATGCAGCACAGTTGTGTTTCCATGCAGCACAGTCGCGTTTCCATGCAGCACAGTCACGTTTCTTTGCAGCACAGTCGCGTTTCCATGCAGCACAGTTGTGTTTCCATGCAGCACAGTCGTGTTTCCTTGCAGCACAGTTGCATTTCCATGCAACACAGTCGCGTTTCCATGCAGCAGAGGTGGCCCTTATCGGCCACCGTACCAACATCAGGGCGTCCTTGCTTACGCTTACTGGTTGCATGCTTAGTTTTTAAATTTTTACCATTTTTTGCTAAAATTGGGGAAAATGTATCAGATTGGGTTCCCAGGCACAACTGGCCTCATTTGGAACCTTGCTCTACATCTAGTTCAATTTTGTAGCAGTGGCATGCCAGTTGCGCAAATGTCCAAGTCGTCAAAGGCAGCTAGAAGACAAAAGCTGGCATAAATTGTCATTGTGACATACGTTAATACAGCCAGTCGTTCCCAGAGTAACCTGAAGTTCAGGCCCTAATCACAGAATAGGGCCTGACACAAAACCTATCTAAAGTGTGAGATTCCCGTCCACCTGGTGGACGGGAAATCTGATTGGTTGATCAGCATCATGAGGGATTTTGATTGGTTGCAAGTTTACATAAACAACAGTTTTAAAAATAGCTCGGTCAAGGCGACAATTAATATAAAGGTCAAACGCACGTACAAATTCCATTATCGATTTCTTCGAATTTCTTTTTCTTTTATGCTTTATGGCAGAAAATAAATCAAACAAACAGTATTTTGAAAGGGCTTTATCAAAATCTTGGACGAATTTTGGACACACGACGCCGAAAGAACAGCCAAACTAGTCATGTATTCGAAAGCTTGTTGTTGACAGCCAAGATGTTTTGCCAACTGGCTTCGCCGGCAAAATTCTTATTTTTAATATCAGGTCCTACCGGCGTTGTTTTCTGAGCTACATCGCCTTCTTCGTGGTACGATTGAGAATTTCATTGTTGCTGTTGTTAGCCCGTTTTAATAAAGTATATCCCTAATATCCGCGTCCAGCAAGTTGAGACCTTGAGAAAGCTTGGCAGTCTAGCCGTGCACAGAACTGACTGATTAAATCTTTGTCTGAATCTTATTTATATAAAAGTACCTTGAATTTTTAAGTTTAATTATAAAGCAAAATGCACACTCTGCGGACATGTTCATGAGAATAGAATTTTTTTGTGTAACGAAATCTATAACACTTGTCAATCATATTGCATGTTGTGTCTAAAAATAACATGTGGGCGTCCCACGGTCTAGACAGGTTTTGTGTCAGGCCCTATTTCAAATTAGGGCCTGAACTTCAGGTTATTCCCAGAGAAGATTATGTATGTAGCATATATATCATGTCATGTATTATCACTTTCGAACTCGTTGTTGTTGTTTTTCAATAATAACTATTGGAAACTAGAGAGTATATAGCTGTAAACAATTCTAAGCCCAGTCCCATATCCAGTTCAGAGTCCAGTTCAAAGTCCACTCCATACTGAGATTTTTAACTACGCTTAGAGAACAAGGGGGAATTTCGTTCTCGACCAATCAGCGCTTTTGTTTCCATTTTTGCCCTAAGCCAATCAGAATGCGTAAAACGCTTCATCACATGAAATTTGTAAACAAACATATGGGGTTACTTCAGAGCTTTTCTGCAAGCGGTTTTTTTGGTTTTTGCCATGAAATTCATATATGTTGTTCTTAAAAGAATTC
Source organism: Paramuricea clavata (assembly GCA_902702795.2). Classification (NCBI taxonomy): domain Eukaryota; kingdom Metazoa; phylum Cnidaria; class Anthozoa; order Malacalcyonacea; family Plexauridae; genus Paramuricea; species Paramuricea clavata. The sequence goes on from CACRXK020002252.1 coordinate 40,187, forward strand.
TCCTCAACTTCCTCGTGGCGATTTTTGATTAATTGCGTGATTGCGAAGATATGGGTCTTCAAACTTTGCCTTGCGCAAGCTTAAATACCACCCCTCGAATTTGTAGGTTCCGAACGGATTAGCGTTTTTAAAGGCCTTTCAAATCGAGGTTTGAGAGGTTTTATTTTTTAAAAGATACTTTTATCTTCATATTTTCACATTAACTTATTAATATCCTGTGTAACAAGTAAACAGGGCATTTCCGGGCCGGGACAAGTTGACATGTCAATTTCTTGCCAAACAGCGTGGCGATCAATATGGCGAATATCTAAATACAGGGAATTTTTAAAATTTTGTTGGCATAAATGGGATAAAGAAGCTCATCAAATATTTGGACTATGGACCTTCAAACTTATGCCAAGTATTTATTTGATTGATTAGCTCAATAACTGTTTTTTGGCTCGTTTTTCGTCGATTTCGACATTTAGTCGAGCTTAGTCGACTTCAAAATAATGTGTCAACATTGCGTGTTGCACCCTGTGGACATGAATATTTTCGTTTGTTTGACCACGGTCTCCTTCCATTAACCGTGGTTTGACAATAACACTTGTCTTCATTGGTTTTAATCCTTGATTGACAATATATTCATTGGTCTCAGAGTCCTAAACTTAAGGAAGATGGATGACATTGGGACAGAATGATTTTGTTCAGTGTTGCTGTTCAGGTATCAAAATTTATGGATATATACCTGTATATGAACTTCATTGTTTTTTTACTTCATCTGGCTCACTTGTCACAATTGGGCCCTGTTCATATTACTTGGCTAGGTGGGAGACGACATTTGCCAGTATGTTCTATCCTATCCTGCTACTATTGGCCTAGCTAAGCGTGAGGTTTCTATTGCCAGAATCCTGGCTATATGTAAGCCAAGAAATTCACCATATACAATAAGGATCAATAAGCATGCACTGTATACCAAACAGGCAACATGAATTAGGCTTCAAGCATGTGTTCTGGATAGTCTAGATCATATAAACAGGTCCCCAATAGATCCCGATCTACTATAATTGAAACATTTTAGTCCATAAATTTGTGCATTACCAGAATACCTGTGCACAAATGAATATTTTATATAATGTATAATATATATACACATATTATATAATGCAATCCAATATTAAGCCCCCAGTAACCTCACAAATAGGCCTCCCTTCCAAAAATCAGATCTCCCTTCCAAAAATAAGCTCTCCCTGTTAAGGGCTGTCAAAATGGGCCATGCTAGCCCAGCAAACATGGCTGGATTTTCTTTTCAGGGCTAGTTTGTCACTTGCCTCATATGAGCCAGGCTAAGCTGGCAACTGTTGTCAGGAAATTTGTGTGAAATGCTGGTTAATTTGTTAATGACAACAGCTTCAGAAGGCTTATATTAATCAATTTCTTACTTACTTGGGCCAAATTGTGTATTATAACATGATTTTTAGTCGAGTGAGCTGGTTGGCCAGCTTATGACCTTTATTAGTGTGAGACTCCCAATGCAGGATATCAACTTGCTCAAGCAAATGCTGGGCCAATAAATTCAACCAGGCTGTTTCATGTGAATGCAATCTCAAACATATAAAAAATTAATATACGAGGCAGTATCTTACCATGGGCAGGTGTATATTTAGCCCATATAAATGGGCAGGACCAGCTTGCATGCCCAGTGTGATATTATACTACTGACAATACCTAGTTGATTCTACAAGATTATGGCCTAAAATGTTCCAATTGTAGTATCAGGATCTGCTAAGGGTCTGTTGATATGATCTGGGCTAGGCAGCATGGGACCCTAAAGGCAAGTTCATGTTGCCTGGTTGTGGGATAGAATGTTTACTGTAAATGTTGAATTTCTTGGCTTGCATAGTTGGGATTCTGGCAACGGATACCTTGTGCTTAGCCAGGATAGTACAGTAGCAGGATAGTGTATCGGCAATACTGGCAAACGTTGTCTAGCCAGGTTATAAGAACAGGCCCCATTTGTGACTAGTGGGCCAGATTAAGGAAGAAACAATGAGGGTCCTATGACTATGCTCTGTGACTATATATGTCCATAAATTTTGATATCTGAACAAAATTTTGATATCTGTCCCAAAGTCATCCATCTTCCTTAAGTTTATGACTCTGAGACCAATGAATATATTGTCATTCAAGGATTAAAAACAGTGAAGAAAAGTATTATGGTCAAACAAACGAAAATATTCATATCCACAGGCTGCAACACGCAATGTTGACACATTATTTTGAAGTGGACTAAGCTCGACTAAATGTCGAAATCGACAAAAAAACGAGCCAAAAAACAGTTATTGAGCTAATCAATCAAATAAATACTTGGCATAAGTTTGAAGGTCCATAGTCCAAACATTTGATGAGCTTCTTTATCCCATTTATACCAACAAAATTTTAAAAATTCCCTGTATTTAGATATTCGCCATATTGATCGCCACGCTGTTTGGCAAGAAATCGACATGTCAACTTGTCCCGGCCCGGGAATGCCGTGTTTACTTGTTACACAGGATATTAATAAGTTAATGTGAAAATATGAAGATAAAAGTATCTTTTAAAAAATAAAACCTCTCAAACCTCGATTTGAAAGGCTTTTAAAAACGCTAATCCGTTCGGAACCTACAAATTCGAGGGGTGGTATTTAAGCCTGCACAGCGCAAAGTTTGAAGACCCATATCTTCGCAATCACGCAATTAATCAAAAATCGCCACGAGGAAGTTGAGGAGAATTCTTTTAAGAACAACATATATGAATTTCATGGCAAAAGAACAAAAAAACCGCTTGCAGAAAAGCTCTGAAGTAACCCCATATGTTTGTTTACAAATTTCATGTGATGAAGCGTTTTACGCATTCTGATTAGCTTAGGGCAAAAATGTAAACAAAAGCGCTGATTGGTCGAGAACGAAATTCCCCCTTGTTCGCTTACAGCAAATGCACCTGCACTCATCACTGCACCTCTCTCAATTGCTAAGGAACGACTCGCAATGTTCCTGTTCAAAACAGTTGAAAACTTGATGGGAAAGCTGTATACGTCTTACCTTCCCAAGAAGCATTGGCATAACCCCCGAAAATGAAGTTTCCAACTTTTATAATGGTGACCGTTGGTTTCTTGTAGTCACATTTCGAATGGAAGGTGCTGCCTGCCCATCCATGCTTAGTTGCACGCCAGCACAGACTCCAAATAGTGCTTGCGTTTCCAGCCCACGAAGTTAATCTTGTCATAAAGTCAGCTGGTTCACCAGATAGTATGGCGGAGTCGAAAGAAGGCGTCGGGACTAAATGAGAATGAAAAAAATGACGAATTTCTACTGTGCCTATATTTCTCTTTAATTAATGTATTATAAATATAAGGCATTGAAATATTTTAAGACTACACTATAGAGAATATTGGTTAATTAACGCCAAGTCATAGCTATCATTGGACCAACTTTCACCTAAAGTTTGTGCAACACACGAGAGTAATTTAGAGCGTATAGAGAAGCATATCGGGAACAGTATAACAAGTAATGAGTAATTTATTATATCATATCTATACAATTACAGCAGGAGACACAACAGCACCAATCTTGTATAAATGTTAATTTAAGCCACAACAATCCCAATTTAAACAACGGTGTAAGAAGCACAACATCTATCTAAAGAATAATCAAAATGCGTAGTATAATTTGGCGGAGAGAAAATTGATTTCAATATTCTTCTGAAAACAATAATTTACTAAATGGAATAAGATGATTCATTTACTGTTACATAAATTAACGGATGACGGCAAAAAGACTTTTGTATCTTTCTGTTCGAGCCCGAAATAATGTAAGGTTCTGCACCATTCTGAACACCTGCCCAGATCTTTATTCAACAATGAACGGAATCGTTTAACTGTTTTAAAAAATAGTCCAAGTTTATACATAGTATACGACGAGTTTTCAAAGGCCAATTCGGCTGACAATTTAGATCCACTTGTTCCCTTCATAGTACCAATGACCACCTTTGCGCATTCATATTGCACAGATTCAAGTAGTTCACAATCATTATAAGTACAGTTGTTCCACAAAATGTCTTAATATTTATGAGCAGTATATGTCTACATATTTGTCAGGTTTATGTCGGGCCCAACACGTTCTACTATAGGGTCCAATATTCTATTTACCCAAAAATTGTGCCAATTTTCGTATTTTTAAACAAATTTGTCCAAAACTGAAAAAAACAGAAAAATTGGTGCTTAAAAACACCTTTTGTGCAAAAAAAAGAATGCAAATTTTCTTCTCTTGCTAAAACAACCAAATTTACCTAAAATTAACAACACATTTTATAGACTGTTCTGAAAAGGATCAAATAATGCAAAAGTAGCATGACAGCTAACAGTGAAAATATGTTGGTTTAATTTAACCAAAGGCATCTCTGATGAATTTATATTTGGAAACAATATCAATGTTTCGATTTATCGACACCATGTGAATGTTTCAGTTTATCGAGACCATGTGAAATGTCAATGTTTCGATTTATCGAGACCATGTGAATGTTTTGATTTATCGAGACCATGTGAATATTTCGATTTATCAAGACCAAGTCAATGTTTCGATTTATCGAGACTATGCCAATGTTTCGATTTATCGAGACCATGTCAATGTTTCGATTTATCGAAGACAATGTATGGTTCGATTTATCGAGACCATGTCAATGTTTCGATTTATCGAGACTATGCCAATGTTTCGATTTATCGAGACCATGTCAATGTTTCGATTTATCGAGACCATGTCAATGTTTCGATTTATCGAAACCATCTTAGTGACATCTAACATA
>CACRXK020002253.1:0-45003 GCA_902702795.2 Paramuricea clavata
GGCCCGTTTCATACGCCGTACTTCACATGTGCCGAATACATTAAAAACAATAGGTAATGAGGCATTTCAGCTCATTATCTATTGTCTTTAATGTATTCGGCACATGTGAAGTACGGCGTATGAAACGGGCCTAAAAGGTCACATCAACCACGCCAGTGAAGTGATTCTAATTAACCACAGTTAATAGAATAGATGGTTTGGAAACTCAATAGAATAACAATACAACAGGGTTTATTTTAATTAACGTGCAGTTCTACACAAAATGTGCAGTTCTAAATCCATTTGTGCAGTTCTTAAAACACAACTGTGTAGTCACCAAATTAACAAAAATAGCCTTAATTAAAACAGTCTTCTAGCTCACTTACTCGTTACCCTTGTGGATGCTCCAAAAAATTCCAGAAATGCTGTCATTAATTGAGCATCAAAAATATAAACTTTTTGGGGGGAGGACTCTAGACCTTCCTATTTTCCTCACAGATCACTTTAATGCGTGCTGGGGTAATGGAAAAGAAGGTAAAATTAATGGGGCGAGCGAAGCTTCCCAAAAGAAATTCGAGTGGGAGAACCTAATATTTCTTTGCTGCCTCAAATGCAAATTTAAGGTTGTTATATATTGAATATCCATGATTCCCAGTTACATGCTTTGAAACAGTTTTCCCAGAACTTAAGAGCCTCCAGATTCAAATTGTTTGGGACGAGAACACCCCCTAGGTCCCGCACCCAAAATCGAGTTTGTCTGGCCTTTCTCCAATTCTCCCACCATTATTCTGTCACCTATAAGCGGATAAAAAATTCTTCGACCCACCCCCCCCCCAAGTCAAACACCCGTTGTCTTCGTAACATCCCTATATGTGCAATTCTAAATTTTTCTTAAAATAAACCCCCCAATACAACTCATTATCTATGTTAGTCAACGTTTATTCATAAATATGTTCTTCGCCTTCACGTGTGTATTGTATTTTTGCCAAATTCACCAATTGGACCCAGCTAATTTATACAATATAGTGGAATATAAACAAGGACAAGTTAAAGGTTTGACAGTTCGACTACACAACGTAGTTTTAATAAACAACTATAAATATACGTTGTAGACTCATAAACATACGTTGTGTACTTGTGTTCATTTGCATAATCATAGGCGTACCGGGCGGGGGGGGGCAGTCTCCCAGTGTTTTAAAATGGGCAATATCTGATCAACAGTCAAGCAATTTTGTTAGTTATAAAATAAATGGGACAAATTCTATCAATTTTGTCGAAATTTTGTTAATCGGTGGGAAATGCTTTTTTTGAAAACTTCAGCGATGTTACGAAAATTTTGTATGTCTGAAAATATTTGACCCCCTAAATGGTATTACTGATCAAAATTGGGGGGGGGGGGGAGGTCGCCAAAATAATATTTCCGGAAAAAAAAATTTGGTACTAGTCGGGCACAATCACGAAAAGTCGTGCAAATTTTTTTTCGCCCCCCTATATTTTTCCCTCCGGTACGCCCATGTGCATAATTATAGATTTGCACCATATTTCTAGATCTACCGAAAAGGTCTTTTATTTTCTTAAAAATTCATACAATTTGCCAACCTCGCAAGCCAGGGTCTTTTACCTGCGCTCGGGCTCCGGCGAAGACCCTGGTTCCCTTAACCTGAAGTTCAGGCACTATCACAGAATAGGGCCTGACACACAACCTATCTAAAGTGTGGGATTCCCGTCCACCTGGTGGACGGGAAATCTGATTGGTTGATCAGCATCATGATGGATTTTGATTGGTTGCAAGTTCACATAAACAACAGTTTTAAAAATAGCTTGGTCAAGGCGAGAATTAATATAAAGGTCAAACGCACGTAACAAATTCCGTTATCGATTTCTTCGAATTTCTTTTCTTTTATGCTTTATGGCAGAAAATAAATCAAACAAACAGTATTTTGAAAGGGCTTCATCAAAATCTTTGACGAACTTTGGATACACACGACGCTGAAAGAACAGCCAAACTAGTCATGTATTCGAAAGCTTGTTGTTGACAGCCAAGATCTTCTGCCAAATTGCTTCGCCGGCAAAAGTCTTATTTCTAATATCAGATCCTACCGGCGTTGTTTTCTGAGCTACATCGCCTTCTTCGTGGTATGATTGAGAATTTAATTGTTGCTGTTATTAGCCCGTTAGTCGTTAGAGTATATCCGCGTCCAGCAAGTTGAGACCTTGAGAAAGCTTGGCAGTCAAGCCGTGCACAGAAGTGACTAATTAAATCTTTGTTTGCTGTTCGCCTGTTCGGTTAAATAGAGAAACTGACTCTTAATTATATAAAAGTACCTTGAATTTTTAAGTTTAATTAAAAAGCAAAATGCTCTGCGGACATGTTCATGAGAATATCATTTTTTGTCTCTTCTGTGCTGGTGTTGTGTACTCAGGTGAATAATATGTTTGTGATGTTACTCTGAGTGCATATCCACACCGGTCGAGCTTGAAAAATATGCCCGGCCACGGTGGGATTCGAACCTACGACCTTTGGAATACTAGCCCAATGCTCTTCCAACTGAGCTACGCGGTCAGGACGGTTCGAGTAAGTGATATTTCGGAACAGTATCTAGTTCCTTCAATACCAATGTGTTCGTGTAATATGAATTTTTTCTGTGCTGGTGTTGTGTACTCAGGTGAATAATATGTTTGTGATGTTACTCTGAGTGCATATCCACACCGGGCGAGCTTGAAAAATATGCCCGGCCACGGTGGAATTCGAACCTACGACCTTTGGAATACTAGCCCAATGTTCTTCCAAGGAAGAGCATTGGGCTAGTATTCCAAAGGTCGTAGGTTCGAATCCCACCGTGGCCGGGCATATTTTTCAAGCTCGCCCGGTGTGGATATGCACTCAGAGTAACATCGCAAACATATTATTCACCTGAGTACACAACACCAACACAGAAAAATTCATATTACTAGAACACATTGGTATTGAATGAACTAGATACTGTTCCGAAATATCACTTACTCGAACCGTCCTGACCGCGTAGCTCAGTTGGAAGAGCATTGCGCTAGTATTCCAAAGGTCGTAGGTTCGAATCTCACCGTGGCCGGGCATATTTTTCAAGCTCGCCCGGTGTGGATATGCACCCAGAGTAACATCGCAAACATATTATTCACCTGAGTAGACAACACCAACACAGGAAAAAAAAATTCATATTACTAGAACATATTGGTATTGAAGGAACCAGATACTGTTCCGAAATATCACTTACTCAAACCGTCCTGACCGCGTAGCTCAGTTCGAAGAGCATTGGGCTAGTATTCCAAAGGTCGTAGGTTCGAATCCCACCGTGGCCGGGCATATTTTTCAAGCTCGCCCGGTGTGGATATGCACTCAGAGTATCATCGCAAACATATTATTCACCTGAGTACACAACACCAACACAGAAAAATTCATATTACTAGAACACATTGGTATTGAAGGAACTAGATAATGTTCCGAAATATCACTTACTCGAACCGTCCTGACCGCGTAGCTCAGTTGGAAGAGCATTGGGCTAGTATTCCAAAGGTCGTAGGTTCGAATCCCACCGTGGCCGGGCATATTTTTCAAGCTCGCCCGGTGTGGATATGCACTCAGAGTAACATCACAAACATATTATTCACCTGAGTACACAACACCAGCACAGAAGAGATTCATATTACAAGAACACATTGGTATTGAAGGAACTAGATACTGTTCCGAAATATCACTTACTCGAACCGTCCTGACCGCGTAGCTCAGTTGGAAGAGCATTGGGCTAGTATTCCAAAGGTCGTAGGTTCGAATCCCACCGTGGCCGGGCATATTTTTCAAGCTCGCCCGGTGTGGATATGCACTCAGAGTAACATCACAAACATATTATTTACCTGAGTACACAACACCAGCACAGAAGAGATTCATATTACAAGAACACATTGGTATTGAAGGAACTAGATACTGTTCCGAAATATCACTTACTCGAACCGTCCTGACCGCGTAGCTCAGTTGGAAGAGCATTGGGCTAGTATTCCAAAGGTCGTAGGTTCGAATCCCACCGTGGCCGGGCATATTTTTCAAGCTCGCCCGGTGGGGATATGCACTCAGAGTAACATGGCAAACATATTATTCACCTGAGTACACAACACCAACACAGAGAAAAAAAAAATTCATATTACCAGAACATATTGGTATTGAAGGAACCAGATACTGTTCCGAAATATCACTTACTCGAACCGTCCTGACCGCGTAGCTCAGTTGGAAGAGCATTGGGCTAGTATTCCAAAGGTCGTAGGTTCGAATCCCACCGTGGCCAGGCATATTTTTCAAGCTCGCCCGGTGTGGATATGCACTCAGAGTAGCATCACAAACATATCATTTTTTGTGTAACGAAATCTACAACACTTGTCAATCATATTGCTTGTGTGTCTAAAAATAACATGTGGGCGTCCCACGGTCTAGACAGGTTTTGTGTCAGGCCCTATTTCAAATTAGGACCTGAACTTCAGGTTATGGTTCCCTCTGGTCACGTGAACCCCCAGATTTTAGGGGTAATTCAAATTGCCGCCTCTTTGCCATTTAGGGAGGAGTGGTATGGGGAATTCAAGAGCGAAAACGAAAACATCTATAACCTGTGATCTATAACTATGCCTATGGAAAATACGGCTATTTACGCTCCGTATTAACCCATATTTTGGGTTTTGTCGGTTTTTGTGTTATCTTTTATCAAATATGTCACCGCTTGGCGCTTGATAGCTTTTTACACTTACTTGATATAATTTGCATGGCTGGAGGTCTGTTTTACACCTTGAAGTGGAGCCATTATTTACTATCAACACAAAGAAAATAAAGGTCGAATGCACACTTATACAAAGTCAAAGTACAGTATTCAGTACAACCTCCGTCGCAGGGACTTTCCACCGGCTGGGAAAAACCCTGCTATCGGCTGGTCACGTGTCTCCCAGAATCTGGGAGATAACAAACAATTTCAATCAGGGTGGGTACCTAAGTACGTTTTGTCATTGAGCAAGGAGTGAGCGAAGAAATAACTCAGAAATCATGCAGGAAATATTTACAAAATTGTATATTTTATTTGTCATGAAGATTATCAATGTTACACAACAGTAAATATCAAATTTCATTGTGGCAGAATGTTGGTGAGCAAAGATAGATCAGATTTCAATAGACAAATTATGCCGACACAGCTCGTCGAAGAAATCAACACGTTGCAAACGTTACAAGAAAATATATTTCTTTACCAGTACCGACCGATGTGGCTGTTATTTAGCTGTTGATGTCTATCCTAAAGGATTTATTTAATACTGAGATGTGTAACGAAATATATAGAGATCTTTTGATTTCTGAAATATCGCAAACTATGTTGCTTTGTAAACAATGCTACTCGGACTGCAGAAACTTCAGACCATCCTCAGAGCTTGATGCTCAAGAAATATGTCGAAGTATACCTCCCTGTTATCAAACCTACGGTAAAATAATCCGACAATAGCCTACTCAAAGATAAGTGAAAGACTCGTCTGTGCGTGTATGTTACAAATACGAATACTAAATATGTTTGACATTTAGGACATTTAGAGAATGCAGTCCTCATGATAAATTTGATAAATATAGCTTTAATTGTGACATCAGCTTTACTTACTTTACTGTACTGAAGTACTTTGTGAAATATAAACTGAATCAAACTCTTAAGACTATATAAAGTGTTAATATATCTGTGGTGGGTACATATGACTATATATGACTGCATATGCATATATCAGACTGAGTGTGATATCAGTGTTTATGCCGTGGTTTATGCCGTTGTTTATTCCGTGGTTTATGGAATTATCTATGCCACTATGTTCATATTATAAAGTGTGTACTGTATATCAGAAAAATACTGATATAAATATTGCTGTTTCCCCATTACTTCGTGCATGGAGCCCAAAAATTATTAGGCTAAAGCCGTGATTGTATATACCACCTGATGATACACGCCCTGAGGCTGAAAATTGTTGTACTTTACTACCTGCCAACCTCCTACTCTACCGATCTAGAGGGTTTCTAAAAAAATATGACGAGCTATTTAATTAAAAGTATTTTCAAAGATAAACCATCGACAGTTTTAAAGTGAACATTTAGTCTCTGTTCGGCAGTGTCCACATGTTTAGCCTACATTGTGATTTGTGACAAAAAGTTAATTACATTTCAAAATTTTATCAACCTTCACTATAAAATGAGACGCGTACTATTAGTAAATCTGCACAAAGTTTATCAACGTTTTCAAGCAAGAAATCTAATGTCATATTTTCGGAACAGATGAAAGTGAAAATGTACAAACGTTGACGACTGACCAGTTTGATATGAAAATATGTTTCAAGGGAATACCCAACTTGGAAGTTTAAAGTATACATTTTATTTGTTTCTTGACTTGACTGTTGATAAATTGCTACAGTGTTTCAGGTAATTTAAAAGCAAACGGAGGTATAAAATAGAAGTTAGCGGGCGCTTCGAACTATATACATAAAATCCCACTCCTGGTATTTGAAATTTAACGTTTTCTGTGGAAGCATGTAATTTAATACTGTGCCACTCCCCCTTGGGCAATCAATTTTTGTAGAGTCACGTGACCAGCCGATACCAGGGTCTTTCCCAAAAAGACCCTGGGTACGAGGATGTATTCAGTATAGCTCTCAAGCTATGGCACAGCGAACGGAAACTCCAAAGATGATTTACCCGAAATCCGCTTTGTTTTCGGAATGCAAATGTCGCCTTTGTGGTAGTATGATCGACAAGAAGTATTGCAACAACCTATTCTTAGAGCTAGCTGAATAGCGAAATAAAAACCTGCATCGTATCGCAGAATTTGTGAATTTTGGAACTCTGATCTTGCGTGTGATGACCGATGACGGATTTTCTAATCTTCCTAAATTAACATTAAATTAAAAGAATGGGGGCCAAAAAAACACCGAAGACAGTGAAGTCAATCGAATGTTTAGTATTAAAGTAGAGCAACTGGGGCCGTGGAGGGATATCGATCTGCAGAAATGATAAACAACTTCGACATAACTGTAGGAATTAAGTCAGGAAGGCATCCTCTCATGCACAAGCACAAATCTTCGGAGAAAATGTTAGTTTATCTGATCTCTTGGAATTGAAACCATTTGCAATCAACAATACGGTATATAATCACTTTCATGAAGGTTTCTTCACATATATATCATCAGATACTTTAGCAACATTATAGACAAATTGTCGCTGCATTTGATGACGTCTAGCTAAACAAACACAAGAGGAACATTCACCAAGCACGTACTATGCAGTGGACACATCAGAAGATGAAGAGGAATTATGACTGTGAATACTGTAACACTTGCACAAATAAGCAACAATGATTTGTATGGCTGTAGCACAGGTTACCAAGACTACCCTAGCTTGAAAGGATTAATAGATGCACAATTTGCACTTGTCCTATATTATAATGCTGCTATTCCAATCAAGGTTAGTGTCACATACTATAGTTAAATGTACAATTGAACGCTAAAAAGGTACTATTTTATATTAGCACATCAATAGGCCTCATGGGTATACAAATTAAATTGGTATTCATAATATATTTGAGGTGTTAAACTTATTGAAAACTATCATTATTTCCATTATTCATTTAGCACTCATATTATTGTACATCTGACTATTGTCTGTGACAACTTTAATTGAAATTAATAGCTGTATGGTTACAGTATACTGTATATATATACATATATATTAAATTTAGAATTTTGTTCTGGCACTACTGTATGGGTTTTTGTACTGCCCATGAAGTAAATTGAGTTTATATATGCAAATGATCACATATATATGAGAGTGTGAACATGGTGCAACTTGTGGCCACTTTAAAAAAACTGAGTTCAACAAAATTCACATTTGTGATTAATTGTGTATTCATTTGGTACAAAGTCAAGAATATTTCACAGGCCCAAAAATATATGTCTAATCAGGTAAAATCATTCCCTTTCCATATCTAAACTACACTCAACACATAAACATTGTGTTTTGCATACACTACAGCATAACTAATTGGTCTGCAAATGTCCTCCAAGGCATCAATATCAGTGCCTGTATCTGAATGCTTTTTCGTAAAAGATATTCTTTTGGTCAGAATTTCCAACCAACTCAAAGCAATTATGCAAGCCAAGCGATTCTTTTATGTGCCTTCGGTCAAATTTATATATGCTGTAGCAGTCATGCAATAACGACTTGGCATAAAGCCTGTGGACAAAATTGAGATAACAATATAATGGATGATAGAAAAATAACATGTAGAATTAGTTTTATCTTTTGGTCAAGTTCAGCGGCGCAATCAATCTCTTCGTCAGTGTCATATTTTAATGGCTGCTGAAAAATATCTATTGCTGATCTCTTAGTTTTATCGCACATAATTTTCGAGCTGGATTGATTATCAAAGCCGCGTTCGCGATATACTGTAACGAGCAACATTACTCATTTATACAAACGCCATGAGTTGGATGTTCTTCTAACGCTCTTTTAGCGAAAAGCATCAAAGGCAAAAGCTGGTAAATCGGCGACTCGCCATATTACCGGTTGGAAAAATTGCCAGTATATACACACCAAAGGACAGCTTTTCCAAGCAAATAACCTGCTTGGGCTTCAAAATAGTGTTTGCATACAAAATATTTATAATAGAAAACTACAGACAAATAAGAAAAATAATACATTTTGAACGTTTTTGCATATTACAGTTGAAGTCACTTCTCATAGCTTTACAGTCACTCTTCGGCGGCTCTCTCCTCCGCAGAGGCTTTAGTTTTCTTAGGATTTAATATTACGATGAAATACATTTCACTACACTTTACATGGCGTATATTGGAACACGAGCGTAGCCGCTGGGCGAATAAGCGCAGGCGCTTCGGCGGGCCTTGCAAACACAACATTTAACCGGAAGTTGTAAATTACAACATATCACATTTCAACCACCCGCCCCTAGGACCTCTTGTTGCCCTAATTTTTAGGAGTTCACGTGACCAGAGGGACCCAGGGTCTTTGCTGTAGCGCCGTGCGGAAGTAAAAGACCCTGGCTTGCGAGGTTGACAATTTGCTTGCGGTTCACGATTTGTATTCTTGTCTATTGCACCATAGCACGTATGTCGTCATTTTCAAGTTTGTGCATGTGAACGATTGAATTATAAGTAAACTGGAACGATAACTCCTGTGATAAACGCCCATGTTTGGGTGGAGCAAATTTCGGGCGCTCAAGTGTAGCCTGTTCGCAGGTATGTATACGAGAAGAAATACACAAAATTTTGTTCACGAAGTATTTTTACTAATTTAATCCTTAATTTTAACTTATTAAAGTACGTTTCTGGATGTTTGAACATCCATTATCAACCGCGTATCTAAGATTTTTCTACATACATTGTATAAAATTGTCTCTAAACTCTTTCTGGAAAGTCTAAAAATAGGCACGCACTGCGTACATGTGGATAGCGACATTCATAACAAACATTCATTGTGATCCAAAATTAATAATTACAATAGAATATAATGGTCAAAATAAAACAGATGCAGTATCTTTCTTGCAGTGCCAACAAATGGCTATAACAATCACTCGATTTAAAAGCAATGATTGATAGCAATGGTCCAGCCAACAATATTATTGAGTCACACTTTAATTATTAAATGTTTTGTTTTAATAATAAGCAGATACAGCAGCTAATGATGTCAATTTATTGCTTTTCAAAATTTCATTCTATAAGGCCATATAAGGTCATATATATTGTAAGAGGTATTGTTAATGCATGTCTAAACAACCCAGTAATTCATTAATATTTCATTGCATGGGTTTCTTGTTACAAATATATTCTGGTATCTGGTTTAAAAGTTATTAGCTTTTCTTGAATTGTTGGCATCGCAGATTTCATAAAACCTTGAAATTCAAAGTTCTTCAACAATATAATATTTAATACTAGATAGAGTTAAAGATCTAACAGCATCGGAATTTTATTTTATAATGAACTCATCCGACCAATCTATCTATCATGTCATCGCCACTAAAACGTTTGTCTGATACTTGTACTGCTCTGCTACTTGCACATTCTGATCTTCCTATTTTATCCAATATTATCACCAGTCACCTATTATCAGTCACCATGATTTTGAATTATGCTTTTATCTGCAAATTGTTTAAAAAGAACAAAATATTTAGCTAAGGTAGATCATAAGACTGAAATTTTGTAAATGATGCAGGTATAAATTTAAACAAAATGACATAGCTATAAAAGTATTAACATGCTACTCTTTCCATTGACACTGCTGTTATTAAAATGCTGGATGTTGAAACTTGTCAATATGATCTCAGCACAATGGCTGTTCGCAGTGGCGTAACTAGAGCGTTAATTGCCCCCCCCCCCGGTGTATATTCCTATATTCGTGTTCTTCCCGACTAATTTCTTTTGAAATGAACTTAAAAATAAAGAAATTCAAAAGAAATTCGTCAGGCAGAACACGAATATATGAATATACACCCCCCCCCCCACCCCCAATTAACGCTCTAGTTACGCTCTGTCTGATGGTTTGCTTTTTCATATACCTAACCCTCACAACTGCAAGGTTTAGTGTTGTATGGTAATTACACTGATCTCCAGGGACTTGCAAATATCTGAAGTTGGGGGGAGGTCAGAGCCAGAGGATTTTACCTTTGAACTTCAATGTTAAAAATTTACCTGATGTGTAATAATTAAAATAGAGCTCTTTCTGATTGATTTCCACTATCATACTAAGTTCCAAAGAAAATTATGGGGGGTCTGGGACCCCCCGCCCCCCCAATTGTTTTAAATTTTTGAAGTTCCAGGAGTGCATTTCTGGCATTTTCGAAAGCAAATTTGCAAACAAAGAACATTTTAACTAACAATAAACAAAATACATTTCCACTCGATTATTTCCATCTACAAGATCCTTCAACTGTACGTAAACAGATTGAGCTTCTCTTGCACTTGATTGAGCTTCCCAGCTTCCCTTGCACCCAACTATAGCACCCATATTTGCAGTCAGAGCGATGTCAGTGACTACAATAGCAATATAAAATAGTCCAGCCTGTTTTCGGTGTTTAATAATAGACAATTCCCATTATAGACTGATTTTTTATTAGTAAAATTGCAAAGTTTGGTTGCGAAATGTTGTAAAATGCGGAAAATATAGCCTTGCAAAGTTCGCAAATTTTGGATACTTTTGTATTGCGTGCGGAAATTGGAATACAAAAGTATACAAAATTTGCAAGGCTATATTTTCCGCATTTTACAACATTTCGCAACCAAACTTTGCCATTTTACTCATTTTAGTATACTCTTTCTAGCTATGGTGATTTGTTTGCATCTTCTTGCTTAATTTTAAAGTTAGTCTATATAAATGGCGATTGTCCATTGTAATTTTATACCTGCAAGTTGATACAGCAACGGGCTTGCCTCTTCAATTAAATACTCGCACAATGGTATATTAAAATTCAATATCTGTGCAAGCAGGTTTGATTATAAACAGGATTATGAAGTAGTAAAGCTTTACATGAAGCGTGCGGAGCAAAATCTCTTAGACCAGAGGCAGAGTCCAGCTAGAGTTGTCCAGAGCAGACATGAATAGCAATGTTTTTATTTATAAATGACATATATTCGCAAATTATAAACACAAATATATCGATGAAATAACTTACCGTTTGCTTTAAGTGAAAAATTCCATCGAGTGTTTCTGCATGCCAGCGTCGCCAACTGCGACTTTGTAGAAATCGCGGACATAAATATTGCATAATAGTCATGGCAACTACAGTTTCCGAAGTGAAGTCGACAATTTCCGTCACAACTCTTACAAAGTTTTTTAGCGTTACATAATGGCTAGCCCGCGAACGGACTAGCCACAAAAACCATAAATTTCGCGCGTTTTTTTGCCGAGTTTCCTTTTTTTTCGTGTCATATTTCGGCAGTACGTTAAACAATATTTGCTTATTTTATGTGCCTTAGATAAACGTTGTGTTGTTTAAATGTGCTCTAGGATAAATATAAATGCCTCGAAAGAAGTAAAAGTGAGAAAATATTAACGATTTTTAAGGTGGCTCCCTACAGTTTTCTAAAATTTTAAGTATTTTAGGTAACCTTCGTTTTCAACCAAATTTATATTGAACACACTTAAGACAGGGCAATATAATCATTTCCAGGAAAGTTCAGCAGTCTTCTGCTATCGATATATGAACAAATAGGAACAGTGTTAGTGTTGCCATGGCAACCATGACGTTTCATCTTTTGCACTTTTATTGTCTAATTTTACAATCAAACGGCAATATCTTTTTTTTTCCTTCGGTCAATTTTTCTGAATTTTTTTTTAAAGATTTATGGTTGAAAGACGAATGACATATTAAAATTTGAAGGGATGTTTATAAGGCAGGTTTTGAGATATTCATGAATAACGACTACAAAAAATCTGTCTTATAGAATTTCTTGAAATTTTGATATGTTTGGCGAATCGTCATGCTTAGCAAACGTGCAAAGTTTAAAAAAATTTCACCGAAGGAAACGCGAGAAAAATAGTCCTACATCCAGTTGAAACTGTTGACGTGACAAAATATCGATTCGACATGATCACTATTTGCGCATGCGTGTAAATTTTAATGCGTGAGGAACACGAAACGCGTACGGTTTATTGTTGGCTTTTTTAGCAATTTTCACTTTGAGTTTTTGGCTTATATGTATCATACAGATATTTTTTACTTATTTGAAATGAAAATAAAAGATATATGTTCAAAATACGAAAAATTGCGAACACAATAAAGCACTGACTTAATCCAATGTTTCTTAAATTTAGTTTTGTTGTGAAAATCGGTTGAAAAACTTTTCAAAACATTCAAGTAGAGTTTGACTTTTCGTATAAAACAACTCGTAACTGTCTGCATTATGGTTTTATTGGATTCACCAGATAAAAAACTACATGTGAACTGAGTTGAATGACAGGATTTACGTAAGTTTCAGTGGCAGTTCAGGAGTGCCTTGAAGACAGTGTAAAATATAATTTCAGTCCGTGACACTGTTGTTGAACATTGTGAGCATTATGAAATACAGTACTGAACGTATTAAATACATAAAAAAACACACTGAAGGTGGGTAAAAAACTAAATAACAACATACGTACTGTTTGAATGTTGAAAAGTTTAGGATTACAACAAAAAAACTGGCGTTTTCTTTGTAGATAAAAATAAAAAAACAATTTCCCGCGGCTTGTTTCAAGATTTTTACCGGGCCACGAAGATTCCACGCGCGAGCCGCGAGGATGACGTCTGAGCTATATAAATGTTTTAAACTTAACTATAACTGTAGGGAGCCACCTTAAGCTGTATTTTTTGCATCCATTTTGTAAAAAAGGACTGGGGCTATCTGCAGAAAACACTCATGGCCGGCTTCAAAGATGGCGGCGAACTTATCGTTCCAGTTTACTTATAGTTCAATGGTGTGAACGCCTGAGCAGGCGACTTGTTCAATATATAGACAAAATGTGATTAATAAAGAAGAAAAACCTACGTTACCTATGTGTTTCTATATTTTACAACACACCATCTTTCCATAACACCATCTCAAAAATAGCTACGCTTCAGATTTCCCCGTGATAAATTTCCCTCTGAATTAATTTAACCACAGACTAGACTTCGTAACGACCTCCTCCACATGACTTGCCTTAGTTTCTATTATGCTGCCTGGGCTGTAGCCGGAATGCACGCCTGAGTGCGCAGGCGTTTTGTTATATCATAATCATTCAAGTGAAGTATATTATCACTTATACTTGAATAAGGAATACGGTACACACCAGGTTTCCGAGATTCATTGACGTTGTCTTTATGTGTACAAAGAGCTAGAAACAATTTTTTTCACTGGAATGGAAAACCTTTATACTGTACCTGCTTCTTT
Organism: Paramuricea clavata; assembly: GCA_902702795.2. Lineage (NCBI taxonomy): Eukaryota > Metazoa > Cnidaria > Anthozoa > Malacalcyonacea > Plexauridae > Paramuricea > Paramuricea clavata. Next base: position 13,930 of record CACRXK020002253.1, read on the forward strand.
CTTCAAAATCCTCTCGATTTTGCGTGAAGCCGAACCAATGTATAGTAGACAAACAGAGGACTGCTATTCAATCTTCTGCTGTATACTTTGTGGTGTTTTCATAGCATTATCTATGTAATGCCGAGGATAACCATTCATTTTTACAACATTTCTTAAATGCTCTAATTCATCATCAATGTTATTTACCTCACAAATTGTTTTCGCTCGGTTGATAAGTGCCTTATACACGGAGTATTTAATACTAGGATGATGACATGAATTATAATGCAGATACCTGTCCCTGTGTGTCGGTTTTCTATATTTTATTTTCCATAGCGACCCATCTTCTTGTATAGTGAACGCAACATCTAAGAAGGGTAATAGTTTTATCATGCTTCTGTACTTCCCATTGTAGCGCCGTGTGTGTGTTCATAGAATTTCTCCCGCCATTGAAAACATGTCGTGGTCAAACATAGTTCCAAGGTCAAACATAGGTCATGTCGTGGACAAACATAATTCTTTCAGGAGAAAGATTAGTTCTTTGAGGTAATGCAATATCTGAAAGAATTCTTTCTTTCGCAATATTACAAGCCTCTTCACCTGGAACATTAGTGAACAAGCTAACTACGTCAAAACTTACCAGAATGTCATTCTTACCCAATCTAGTTTGTTCCATTTTTGTTGCAAATTCTTTAGAATTTACTACATGATGTTCTGATTTTCCAACAACTGCCTTCAATATCTCAGCGAGATATTTGGTCAGGGCATACGTTGGCGAACCTATGGACGCTACAATATAGGTCAGGGTCTTAGTGGGACATTTGGTTTATGTATCTTGGGTAAACCGTAACATTTTGGACAAACAATATCTGAAGGTCTCAAATAATTATGAATTGTTTGAAAGAAAATACCTATCTTTTTAAAACCAGATAGTTTGGAACGTATTTTACGTTTAATATTAGTTGTAGGGTCTCTTTTTAGCTTTTATAAGTTCGAGTGTTTAAAAGAGCCAAGATTCTATTATTATAATCTAGACGATCTAAAATAACCGTCACGTTACCCTTATCAGCTTTTAAAATATGTATTGACTTTCAGGGGCGCTGGAGCCATGGGGGCAGCGGGGGCAACTTCCCCCGTTGCCCAAACAGTGCGGGGCAGCACGGGGCAACAGGTTGCCCGTTGCCCTATTTTTAAGCAAAGTTTAAGCAATCTTTGCATAAATTTTAACCAGTTGTAGTAAAATTAATGCTAAATCAGGCAATATACATTCGTACTCAATTTAAACCAGCCAATGGCTGTTTGGTCGATCATATCAAACTTAGTGTTAATAAAAAGTCTACTCATATTTCGCGTGTCATATTTCCAACTTTTGGCATTGCAATACAAATTTGCCGAAAAATTTGATGTTTTTTCGTATGCGCTTCTTGTACTCTTACATTCGTGTTTCAGTAATGGAAGTATATGTTCCGGAGCATATTTTAAATGCACTTTCGTTTGAAAATAATTCTTATTTCGAGGGGCACTTTTTAAATATGAGTGAATTTTCAAGATCTATACAGAAGAAAAGAGCCGCGCGCGGTAGTCGAAAAAAACTGGCTCTAGAACGTGCTGCGCAGGTCTATGCTTGCGCAGGTCTAGGTAGCGCCAGAGTTTAAATTTTCGTAGAATTCTGCGTATTTTGATAGAGGGCAACACATTGAAATGAATAGGCTGCAGCCGATGATATAGAAGGGGAATTTCTGACTCAGAGTCAATCTCTGCCTTCGTTTGTGCACTAATGTATCAGTCAAATCCAAGCGTGCCCATCCCCCCAGCCGAGCAAACCCCCGGCCTTTTGACAATTTTTGAAAATATGCAACAAATTCCCGGGGGCGGGAATAAAAATCACGTGAAAATGCCCGACAGTAGGGCAAAAAATTAGCAGCAAATCCCCCACCCGGGACAGCTGGACTGTTTCGCTAAGAAGAGCAGATTATCCAATTACCTGAAAATATAAGAGAGAATACGTTCTTCGATCGGCCAAGTATATCGCCCAAGTATTTCGTCTGCGTTGCATGCTACCAAGCATTGTGCGTCACATTCTAGCGCGTTTTCGTCATGCTCTAGCGCATTTATTTTTAAAGTTTGGCGTGGTTCGAATTTTAGCGTTTTATATTTGACAACTTGACTAGTTTTATACATCATAGTATTTTGGGCACGTATAAAGTAATCCAATGGATTTCAAATGCCCCGCCCCCGCGCAAAGGTTTGAGTTCAAATGCCCAAACCCCGGGACGTGCTTTATAGGAAAATGCCCCGGGGTAGCGCGGGGGGGGGGGATGGGCACGCTTGGATTTGACCATAGTTAATGTAGAAGACCTTCTATATTAACTATGATTTGACTGATGCATAAATAAGCAAGTAAGTTTGTGGATTTTTTTTATTTATGTACTCGTTTGTACAGTAGTCTTTATTAATTGAGGTTTTGGGAAATTCTGTTAATTTATGAGTATCTTTCTGATTTATATAACCGTGCAGTTTCTTGATTTACAAATTGTCAACAGAGTACAAGCGACAAGAAGGTCAAACGTATGCGTCTTAGTTACCCATTATTGTCAATAACATCCTTTTGGAGAGTGGCATACGAGGTGTCACGCTTAGCAGACGCTTAGTTCAAGCATTCAAGACAACTATCATTTCGATCTCTTCACGCTGCTTTCAAACGTGCTAAAGGTGGAAACCCAGTCAAATAGCTTTTAAATACATGGCAAAACTCGTCATGCAGTGTAACTACATACTATAATGAACTTGAAACGGATTAGCTGGATTTGTTAAGATTATTATCCTTTGCGGACTTTTTGGAGCATTTGGACGAAGGCCTAGGAGTGTAGTCACTGTACTCTTCGGCAAAACGTATAAGTTCGCTTAGGTCGATTTTGCGCCATCTTACTTTACATATATTAAGTGTCATTTGCGCGTCATTCAGTGTGCGCCGGGCACCGGACACAAGTTGACTCAAATGTTCGTCGTAGTATTACGAAAGTTTGAAATAACCTGATTTTAAAGGTTGTGATCATCATTGTCATCAACGAATAAAACTGTTCAAACTTAATGTCGAAGTTTGCAGACCCATAATAGTCACAAGTAATCGGGTATCCATGCAGTAAAGTTTTAACAAATATTGCCGCCCAGAAAAAATGATGGCTGAGAAGCAATTGCCCTTTTGAAATGGCTGCTCCCGCCGCTTCATATTGCTTCCGGCGCCCCTGTTGACTTTTCCAGTTACTTCAGGACTTGTATACTTTCTTCAAGATTCCTCAGATTGATAAGATGAACTGGATATTTCTCTAGCCTTAAAGTAATCTCTAAGATCTGTTGATCCAGAAAATCGTGCTATAAAGACTACATAGCTTCTCTAGAAGAACCAATGGAGCAATTTTCCTAATGGCTTTCATGATGGATGTGTTAAAGTCATTAAATCTTCTCAATTTAATTAATTAATATTCCAAAAGGAAGATAGTAATCTAGGAACAGCACTTAGCACACTTTGTTCTGTAAGAAAAGAAGCTGATAACCTGCTTTGAGAATATGTAGTGGAGCACATTACACACCTAGTCTATCCACAAGAATCTAGTACAATAGATGATGGTTCTTCCCCATCGTGCAGGAATATGTTGTGACGGAAAAGCTTCCTATATACGCGCATTAGCAATAGAAATTATAGATAAGCTTAATGTTGAGTTTGACCATTGATTTAGTGAATTCAACCCGATGGAAGTCATGATCATTTGAAATATTAAAGCCTTCTGACGACCAATTTCTTGAACCAGTACTGCTCGAGCCCATTAAGACGATTCCAGCTGTCTGCCACAAAGTTGCCGAGGTATGTATCTTTTGAGCGTGCAACTCAGAAGCGAGTGTAACGTTTTTCATAGTGTGATGAAGGAAAGTAGAGACAAACAAGAGAAGTTGCATGAGAAGTCACTCGAGGAGAATTTGAAACAAGCAATGGGCAAAAAGGTGGTAAAATAAAAGAAGGAAGACAAGATGACACAGATGACGCGATTTGTTTTAATTTAACATTGGATAGGGCTGAAATCATTAAGCAGATTTATCTCGTTGCAGTCACCGCTGAGCATTTCAGCTCAGTCGTCGAACGTGGATTTCCTGTCCGTAATAGGATTGACACGTGCCATAGAAGGAGGATGATTGACAGTATCTCAACCATGGTTGACAAAGATTAAACATATGCAGGTAGACTGGCCATACACTCGCATAGACGTTTTAATGAGTCTGCTATGTAAACTAGTACGAAAACTATCAGATTCTGTAATACTAATCTACAGTAAAGACGGTTCTCAGATTTATTTCAGGCTTCACTTTTCAACATTAGATTCATTATACCTTACTGTAGTGACATGAAAATACACTTATATGTGTACCTTTTAGGAACGCTGTTTTCAGAGGAATTATTGCAATGGCGAGATGTTGTTTCACTCAGTTTCTGAAAGTTCAACATTTAGTATCGCATAGGTGCTTTTTTGCGCCGCTATCGAGAGCTATCCAGTAGAGTGTAAAGGTAGTATTAAGCTACGTTTAAACTGTATCGGACAGCTTGCGTAGCGACGCAAAAACCATACCGGATAGGGTATTATACCAATGATGTAATCGAATGAAGTGCCGTTGCGGCGCCTCGTTCTGCCAAATGGTGCGTGTTGTATACATAGCCTTAGTACAGGTCGGTGGTTAGTACCAGTCATATATATTAATATATGTAACTAGTATTTCGCTCGAAACGTCGAAATTCTCTTTATATTTTTCAGATAGTTGCATCCCTACCTAGGAAAACTAGTTAACATATTAGTGAAGGTCGATACCAAGTACTCGGATTCGATACCATCGATGCCACAAACAGCGGTATCGGTGTCGATTACTATGACGTGATATCGTTTATACTAGACAATTTTTTTAACTTCACTTCTTGGTTGAATAGACTCATAAGCGACTAAAATAACTCTTAATATTCAAAATGTGGTGCGCCGAGTCATGTATGGAAAATAGTTATTACGTTTTGTGCTATTGGTTTATTTATAGCTTTATTTAGGTTGATGAAAAATGTCTTTCCGCTGACCGACAGGTATCGAAAGTAACCGAGTCTAGCAATTTAAGTACTCACTTCTGGTTTCCAAAATAGAACTTTTGTGTCTATTTTGATATCGGAATAAGAAACCAGTATCGATCGATACCGAATTTCAAAATATCAGTTTCGCGGTATTGAATTAAAAATCCTGGTATCGTCCATCATAATAATGTATATTAATAAATATTGTTAAGTTACTTCCGATGCAGTTCCAGGAACAAATTAACATTTTCTGCTAACTTCACTTTCATCTTAGCAACCTTATTCTCGTCAGTGATTTTCAGATTTCAGCTGTATAAAGTCATCATTAGAATTTGACATCGTTACATCTTGGAGTGAAAGGAATTGCTAAAGGTAAAATTTCAGATTACATTCTACATTATGTTTCTATGTATCAAAATCAGTATAAATATGCCTATGTATATATAAATATCAGTAAGCGAGACGCGCACGAATGCTATAACTATTAGACTAAGTGCTGAAGCAACTGAATAGAAATTCTTAATAACCACACGCAAAGTATGTTCTCTTTAATTTCTTATATAATAATTATGGCTTACGAATCATTAACCAAAGTATTGAACAGTAGTGTTTCCGGACGGAATCTTACAAAACCGCGCGAGTTATCGTTGATGTAGACTGTGTTGGCTAATAGATCAGTTCTGCAAGTTCAGATTATTCATTTGTATAAAGATGAATTCAAATCATGTGAATTTTCCACGTGAAACATGTCAAATTTATATTATTTGAATTGATTTTTACACAAATGAATAATCTGAGCTTGTACAAAATTATGAGAAATAGGAAGTTCAGGGATTTCCCCCTTTGCGTAGGAGTAACAATCTAGCTATGTTTACATGCAGTGCAGTCTCGGCCTGTATACGTTGGCCAATTCAGTAAAGCAAAACTGCCAAGGCCAGGTCTAGGAATAAATGCAGTGTTAACGCGGGTTCTAATGCTAAATTATACTTATTTTGTTAAAACTTTTGCGATATGAATACATTGGAAAGCTAATAATTTAAAAATAGTTTGCATGCTTTTATTCAATATGTTATATGGAAAGCGAAACAAGTTTTAATTCTTCTTCTTTGAATTTGGCCGCTTTTAATTAATTCAGCAAACGGGTAGCCACACGTACGTAGCGTTAAATTATTAACTCAAACTGTCTGAAAGCTGCGGATTGAAAATGATTCAACTACCCGGAATATACAGTTAAAACTTCGACGTTTCAAGCGAAAGCCCTTTATCGAGAAGTTAGTGGTTCCATGATTGTGTTGAAGCATCTCAACTTCTCGTCCTTGTATACTATATATATAAATGGCAATTTCTTTAAAATAAAAAAATAGTTTGAACTTAAAAGGTGGTTATTTAATTTTATGGTGATTATTTAAACTTAGTGTTCTTTGATCATACTGCTGAAATGTATTGTATTTGCTGAAGGATATTATATAGAGCTCCGTTTAATTTAATTTGATTAGCTAGCTAAGACATTCTTTGATAATGTGTTTCAGTTTCACTGAACGTTTAAACGTTCACCGAAATTGCTCATGCCATGTATGAGTACTATACTGTATCACTTTCGGGAACGGTTTATTTCATAATTGCTTAACGGTTAGTATTCTTTCTTTGTGTTTCCACATACAACGACAGTGCAACTCAATGCATGGTTTTGATTCGGTAGGGTGAGGTTAGGGAGGTCATTGCCCCACAACTTTATGTTAAATAAATCGTTTGTTGCAAAATTGGATCTTAAAAAGCTGCTGACAAACTCGATCTTAAGTTGAAAAGGGGGCTGGAGGATTCTACATTTATTTGGACACGATGGAGTTGTATACTATATAGGCTATAGCATATCGCAGCAAAATTCTGTTGCAGTCGTGTATCCTAACTAACTGTTTTATACGTGTTGAAAACGACAACTAATTAATACACAACATAGGACGTTCCCCATTCCCCTGACCAAGAAAGGGAATTTCTGGCTTTCTTTGGCTACTGAAGCAAATTTCGGTATTGATCTTGCATGTATATAGGGGACATATACAAAAAACAGATTTTGCCCGCTCGAAATATCAATTAAAACATTTAAAGTATTCAATTCTACATTGTTTTTAGCTAAAATTACCCCTTGCTTTCGAATTTGAACCAAAAATGACAAACAAATCCATAAAGCGAAACAAAATTGTGCTAACCTAAGCTATTTTTAAATGTTTCTCGCGCAGGCCATCCGTATTTTTTTATAATTATTACGTTATGCGGCATAAAGGTTTTTCTCTTCTCACCTTTTTATTGTATTCATGCAATCACAAATTCCTGGAAAAATATTGAAAATGACCGATACTAGCCTAAATTCTATATCCTACCGTCCTGAATTATTTTATTGTGCAAGATGCTTTTTTCTCCACCATATTGAATTTATTGTTTGTCATTTTCCAGAGTTTCTAATTTAAGCCCGAGTTAACCTTCGCACATAATGGGTAGTGATTCTGATAAGTTTGATTGCACAATACCGAGGAGCCCAATTACAATGTTGCAGTCTTTTGGTCTTGTACTAAAGAAGCTAGTACCTAATGCATTGCTTGGCGCGTTAGGGACACTGTGTGAAAGCAAAGCCGAATTTGAACATCATATTTCCGTTGCAATTCCACAGTCTGGTTTTGATACAAATACGAGCAACAGTCAGAAGAAAACTAAGTCAACTGGTATGGCACCACCAAACATGGCTGATCGACAATCGATTTCCGAATTACTGAATTCTATATCTGAGATAAAAGTTGTGTTTTCAGAAGCTTTTCATTCATTAGACTTGTTTGAGAACTATATCAGAACGCCAGGTCAGGAAACTGCTAAACCTTTGAAATCGTTGTTTGACCGTGGAAAAAGCGCCATTAACGAGCTTTTTACACCAGAAAATACTGACATCTTTTTAGACTTTTTGCGTACATTTTTAATTAGTCAGTCTTCCCAGGACGACAATAACGAAGGCAAAAAATATCAAGAATTTGTTCACGAAAGCTCCAACCCTGTAAATAGAAACTTGAAAAACAATAATGATTTAGATTCTCAACCAAACAGTATTTCCAAGGAGGCATCCCAATTAGATTTTGAAAAAGAAAAATCGCGTCCTTGTTCACCAAAATTTGAAACCAACAAAACGAAATTTGAAAGCAAACTAAGTAATGCTAAGCAAAGTGATGATACAAGACACCCAGAAAGTATATCCGAAATACTTCAAGATAATTCGACGCAAGCTTCGCAGGAACCAAGGGTGATGCATAAAAAGAAACCGGACAAAATCCAGACTACGAAAGCGAAAGATTTCGTAAATTTGCACCAGGAGGCTTCAGGTAGTCAACTAGGTGACAAAGACATCTTTGATTTACTAAAACCACCAGCCTTGATGAAGACAATGAAAAAACTGGAAGACGAAAATCTTTCTCTCCGAAAACAATTGGAGTCATTAGAAATTAAATTCCATGAATACGAAAAGATTTTGGTTGAACTTGGACAAACCACTGTTGAGGAAACTGCGAAAATAAACGAGGAAAGAAAATCTGAACTCTTTCAGCGAATATTTCGTTCCCCAATATCCAAAGCTAAACGATCTGTTGTGGCCATTGGCTACCCAAATGACCATCAAAATGGTTATCAAAAAAGCTCTCGTGATGTAAATACGTTCCCAAAACCTCAAATTAAAAGTGAAAGTGCAAACCCTCCACAACCTAATGCTTCAGTTGTCCATCTACCTGCTTCTAGTGAACAACCTGTCAATGGGGCCGAAGCCTTAGTGCCAGGAAGTAAGCATCAACACGATGGAGAAAAGAAAATGAACACAGGAAACAAAGATGAAAACGAATTTCGTGGAGAGAATCAAGAAAGGTCAGTGGAATTAACCATCGGGGATAACAGCGAAAACCAAATTCGGGCAACGCAAAACTCGTCAAGTGTTACATATAGAAAAAAAACAAGTAGCAAAGAAGGAATCAGCCTTTACCGAAAAGTCAAGCACACTAGTGACTTGGCATCCACATCCGGGCAAGGCTATGATGATTTATCAATTTCGATCGAACAAGATGATTCTGGAAGAGAAAGAATATCCCTGTGTAATGTACCACCTACATCAGTGGCAACAACCTTGTACAATAACTACAAGTTTTTGTTACTATCTCTTGGCCAAAGGCTGCTTTCCTCAGAGGTCGTGAAGCTAAGAGATTGGGTAACTCGGAATTTCTCAATCGACAATCCTCAGAATGCTACTGATGCTCTTGTTCAACTTGATCAAAAAGGAGTCATCAATGCTTCAGATTTGAGTCAACTCTGTGATTTCTTTGAGTCCATTGTCAGATTTGATCTTGTGTATATTATAGATGCATTTCTCCTTGGTGATTATAGTTTACTTCGCCAAATTCCAGCATCTAAACACCGCGATGTAAATAGGGCACACAACCCTCGACGCAGAGCCACTTCAAATTATTCAGGTTTGTTTGATGCGGTGAGTACCAGTCAAATGCCAAACAAACCACTTGCTGACGGTACTTTACAAACTATTGGACTGATTGGAAGCACCAATCCAGCAACTTCAAGCAAACCAGAAAAAAGCAATGGAGCACAAAACTCTACCCTTCAACAAACACAACAAGCAGCTTCAACCAATTCAAAACATTACTCTAGGTCTCCCAATAAACACCAATCCACGATCCCTGAGCAGCAAACCCTAAAACCTCTTGCAACTGGTTTTCCTCCCATCAGAATGGCTGATGTAGTTGCTGCTGATGGTTCTGTTACAAGTAAGTGCACTTTATATTTTTAAGGTATAGGTATCTATGAAACAATTAGAACGTTCCATTTGAGGCAGGGAGGGTGCAGAGATTATTGACTGTAATTTAGTTAAGCTTGTCGTCTCTGAAGATTGAATCTTGTTCTCCAAATGTCGAAACTTGCAACTGTAAAACACTTTGACCTCTATAGTGAAAAGAGCAATGGATGTAATAATTCAATGGGTGCAGGTCTCGTTCTGAATTTACATTCGTCAATTTATATTGGATTCTGCCTTTTGCACAACGAAACTTCAACTCTATTGATACTCGATTACATAATATACAAATCCGTTGTTCCTTTTGTTGAAAGATGTCCAAATTATGCGTTTGCACGTGTCTTAACTATTAACTTTCATAGGATAGCCTTTACTGAATTAACTGTATACAGTAGGAACGGCGCTTTGATCTAAAACAATTGTCTCAGCAAAAATGTGAAGTGTAGTTTATTCTTGCAGAGATTTTAGATCCTTTCAAGGTCACATTTCTGTGTGACTTCCATATAGATAACGTAGTTCAGTATCTGAAATTACATTGCAAGTTGGATTGAAAATGAGGCATTGTTCTAAGAATTTTCTAATTTAACTATAAAACGTTTTATATCCGTTGTTGTTTTCTGGAGCATTCCTCACTGCAGTAACAGCGCACGGATAAAATGAGATGGATATCTGGACGTTTCCAGCGACTACACATAAGTGCACATTGTGTTTTCTCCTACAGTCACACTAGCGAAATAAGAGCTAAGATGGTCCTCACCGGACCTATAGGAATAAAGCTGTTTAAAGCCGATATAATTCTCTTGTGGAAGGGTTAGAGGGAAAGTTTCCTATAATTTATTTCTACTGTTTGAAAAAACAGACGAAACAAGAATAATGACAAGAAATTCTTCCCCAAGAACTGATCCATCAGTGGCAAACAGCGCACGAAACACTCAGACAGTCGGTAGTAATGGTTTAAAACATTCCAAATTCCAACGTCAAGACACAGAACGAAGCAACGTTTCTAATTTCCAGTCCCCCAGAGGTTCTCGAAATCGGGACCTAGATGTAGCAAATAATTGGTTATGCAGTCATTACAAACGGCATTGCTACGTCAAATTCGAATGTTGTGACACGTTTTGGCCGTGCCATCGTTGCCATAACAACCAAAGCACGTGTGGTCACAAGAGGCTGAAGTCACGTGACACAAAGATGGTTAAGTGTGCACATTGTAACAAAGTGCAACAGGTAACGCAAATTGCTGTCTTATTTTAAGTTTTTAATTTGTATCGACGACTCATTAAGTTCATATTCGTAGTCTGAGTAAAGGCCTGCCCATGGCGGTCTCCGATGGATAAAATTCATTATATTTTTACACTTTGAAAGTTTATATTTAATCTTGTTTTTTATATATTCTTGGTGTTTTGGATTATTTTTATGTAATATCAAGGAGTTATATGCTGATTGATGATTTAAGATCATCAAACTTTTGCAACTTGGTCGAACCCTAAAACGCAAAAAATGCGCAGCAACAGACCGTAGATTTTAAAATTTCTTCTAGAATGCCTCCGAATTCTCTTGCAGATTAACTGTATTATGTAATATGAATGAGTCGAAGTTGCTAACAGATTTAGCAACAATAAAATATAACCAAACTATAAAATATCAGAATTGAATAATACTTAAATGTGCTTCTGGTATTTTTTGGTTCCCGTGTGTGGAAAACAAGAGTTGCAAAAAGTTCTCAGCGTTCCTTCGGGTAGAATTTCAAGTTTTTAAACCTTGCTGAAAACAATGTGAATTATAGAATTTCCATATTGGGAAATGCATAAATTATGCCATTCAAAATTGGCATCTGATAAGTGTTTAGCCTTGATCAGTTGGTTGATCACATTGCATGTTATCGCCAGCGTTAGCAAATGTTGCAGCAGAAAACAACTGCTGCAATTTTGGTTTGTTTAATAACAAACACCAACAAAGATGTTGGACACCTGTACATTTTACAGCATTATTTTTCATTTTATTGTTTTCTCTTCGGTATTATCCAGTGTGATAGTCATGCGGTATTGGTATACTATCACAGTAGTTACCAGCACAACATCAGCATCCTGCCAACCTCGACCTGTCAAGTATCATTTGTTTAGTGTTAGTGTTGAGCAGAGTGTTCCGCATTAAACGTTCCTCACAGGTGGTACCCGCATACCCGCAGCTTTTTGGGAACCCTGTTCAGTCATGATTTGCGTTCAATCATAGTTGTTTCAAAATATTCAGTAAATTCAAACCAACATATCAAAACTATTGCTTTTACTATTTAGTTCGGTCAATTTTGCTGCGATTGTGGTGCACAATTTTCCGAGTATTACTGTGGATTGTGCAAACATTTAACTGGCAAAGATGATCATCCCTATCATTGTGAAAGATGCGGAATCTGCAGGTATGATTTAGTTAGCTTTCATAACACTGTCTTGTCCTATGGAAAACATGATTTAATTACTGTTTTATTGAAATGCATTTCATGAAAGATTCATACTATATAAAACAAATGAGGTTAATAGTTTTCTCTTTTCCGCTTTTCACCTCTGAAAAACGAACAATATGCTGTTGTCTCATCATAACTGCGCTTCACTTGCATTTGAGAGAGTGATTCCAGTCTTTGGCTTCCTTTACATTTTGGATGACAACAAAACGAAGTTATTATCTCGCAGGAAATAATTATTTACAAAATTAAGCGAAGGAAAGCAAAGCAAAGCAGAGCAAAGCAGAACAGAACAGAGCAAGGCAATGCAAAGTAAAGCAAAGATTAGACACAAAGTGAAGGTTAGACGAAGAGCTTACAAACTAAAGCTGTTTGCACGCACGTAAACTGCTATACCCATTCGAGTTTTTAACAGCTATACATTAATTCAAGAGAAGAAATTGTGCATTTGCTTATCACAAAAATATCCTTCTTTAATTGAGAAACAGTTAGAGCTTGAAACCAGGGGCGTTGGAAGATTGTAAAAGTTCGGGAAGCCGACTCACACGAGGCGCCACCGTGGTTGGGGCCGACTATGAACAATTTTGAAAATTTTGAGTCTCCAGATCGTCGGAAATGGCATTTTCAGGGTCTTCTCTACCACTTTCGTTAAGGCCCTTTCAAATCTTTTAATATGATTTGTAAGCAATAAATATGTTTACTTCATGGACTGGCTAGATGATAACTATTTGGGCAAGTAAATACCGCTGCCTAACAAGCGGCATAGACCAAAATGTCAATGATCCAATGACAAAAGACAAAATATAAACAAAATATTAATAGACAAAAATGTTGTTATTAAAATAACAATGAACGGTTGTAGATACGTTATTAATATGACATACGGTTTCAAATATTTCCAGTTCCGAGAATTTCGCAATATTGTTGATTATTTTTTTAATCCAATAATTTTTTTTGAGGGGGGCGAAAGCTATCCCGCCCCTCCTTTTCCCCTTATGAAATAGTAGGGTGGTGGTGGTCCCCCTGCGCCCTACTCCCGTGCGTAGTAAGTAAAACCAAGGATATAGAAGCACCAATTTAAAAAAAAATGTTATAGCCTTTGAAAAGTAACTAACGTTTAAATTCGCCAATCAGAATGCACGAGATGTAGTAGCCATTCAAGAATTTCCACTACTGAGCTAAGGATGGACCTTACTGGTCCACTGGGCAAAACAGTCTAAAACTGCTGGAGCTTTTGCAGTAGTAGAAATAGATTCAGTGAAACACTCTATTTTAATTTAGAATTCATGGAGACCGTTCGTTCCATTGTGATGTCTGTGGTGTTTGTTTGGATGTTCAACTTCGTGGAAATCACAAATGTCGTGAAGGTTCTGCACATGATGAATGTTGCATTTGTTTGGAGGTAATGTATCAATGTATATGCCTTACCGCATGTCTATGCCCGTTGCCTCTCAATTTATATTTTCGGACTTACATGCCCAGTAACTATATTTGTTCTAACAATCTATGCATTAAATGGACCATGATGATCAAGCATTTCTTTACGTATTTGAATTCATCGGGTTCCAGCGGGCACAAAATGCGTGAAATTGGAACTACGATGCTGTACTTTGATCGCATGTGCACACTTGCAAGTCGCAATAAAGGTCATTTTTGAATTTTTAAATTTCCACATGGCAAAAGTATTATAAATATTTTAGTTTATTCCTAGTGCGGTATTTTTATATTTTTATATAGTTAAAAGTTAATCTCTGTACAAATGTAGAAAAACTAGGAATGGTAGTAACTTATATCAGGCTAATATTACACTAAATTCTTCAACAGGTTTTGTTTTGCAACCAGCGATTTCGGCAAGTTGCAAGGGATCTACCATATTCTCAGATTTTGCATTTACAACATCGCGTTGTACAATCTACTATATACTGTTGGAACCATATTTCAAAGTGATAAAGGAAGGAAGTATAGATAAAACTATGATGTCTTTGATTTTTGGCCATGGGCCAAATAACAATGGAAAACTAGTGAAAATAATTTCCGTTGGAAAATCACAATGAACGTGAGATGCCATCATGATTCGCAAGTCATGAAATTAAAAACAAATTTACAAGCCCTTTTGTCATTGTAAATACATACTGTATAAAGATCGGCAGTTAAAACTGTAACCCAAACTTCGCATTGATAAGGATGCAACCACCTAAAAAAATATAAGGAGAACTTCGACGTATCGTGCGCCCTTCGTCGGGAAGTTAATACCCACTAACTTCGTTTTGTGTCAGTATACTAATTTCTCGACGAATTAAGAGCTTCGCTCAAAACGTTGAAGTTCTCCTTTTTTTCAGGTAGTTGTATCCCTATCAATCCGAAGTAGTCTTATTAAGCCGGTTTTCCACTTCGCCCGTACCGTATCGAAACTTAATGGTGAGCATGCGCAGATTGAAAAGAGGCTTATAAATCCACGTACTTCCGGGTGTATTCGCGTATCAAAATAAAAAGTTCGTCGCAAGTCAACTTTTTGTACTAACCAGTACTAACCAATCAACATTCACAAAATTTTGAAATTTAAAAACGTTTTTGATACGTTTCGGTACGGTACGCTTGAAGTGGAAAACCGGCTTTATTGACACTATACCTACACTGGAACAGACCATTCAAGCATATATATATTTTAAATAGTACTTTTAAATCTTTTTAAAAAAAATTTTTGCTTATAGGATGCTTTCACTGGATGCCAAATTCTTCCATGTTCTCATAAAGTGCACAAAGAATGTGCAACTCAAATGATACGCAGCGGAATGTGAGTACATTATACTGTATATTTGTAAATTGATTATGTTCAGTACGATTGGAAAGCAAGTAATGCATGTAATTGCATGGTATGTTTAGTATCGTACGTTGAACCCAGTGAGTATATCCAGTATTATATATTGAAGGCTTTAAAGAAAGTCAGCTGGTGTGTTTTGAAAGGCATACGTGAAAGAAATTCGCTAATTTTTTTTACAAATGAACAAGTTCACAAAATAAATAAGGAATAACAATGCTTGTGATGTTTGAAAAAGTTTTTCAGGCGACTCATGCAATTTTGGCAATATTTTTCAAATATAATTCGTACTGATTATCCTATATTGTTGCGCTCATCGTCAAATAATTGTCTATACCAATGACTAATTATAATACTAATATCTTAATTATTAGTTAATTATTTGATTCTGATTGGTTAAAAACCTTGTCAATTACGATTAAAAGTCGCGTATTTTTTTTTCGAAAAACGCTCAAAGCTTAGCCAGGGTCATTTTCGACGCCCTTCAGCCGTGGAGGCAAAATGCCCTGGGAACGAGGTTGATATTTTTTGAGCTCTTATTTTGCCATGAGCGCTTTGATTATGTTTAAATAATAAAGAAAAAGAAGAAGTAAAAATTATTCACATTAATCGTTGCTGATTACTCGTGTAAAATTGACTAAAATGATATTAATAGGAAATTACACTTGTTCTCGAAGTATTAATGAAAGGTCACACTTGTGTTTGGCGAAATATTTCCCCCCCCGCCGAGCCAATTAAAGGTCCAGACAAACCGGACGCGATTTGACAACGCGACGCGTTTTTTTAGTTTTTGAATGTTAATAAAACAGCCAATAAGAACAAATTTTAAAAGATATGTAGACCAAATAACTCAAAATGTTATAGCGTTTCTGAATATTTGGAAAATTTAAACTAGGATCAAAGTTATCGGTCAGTGAAAATCGAAAGATCGCGTCGCGTTGTCGAATCGCGTCCGCTGTGTCTGGACCATAACGGCGCGGAGCGCCGTTCCGCCCGTAAGCCCGGGGCGAAAGTACTAATTCCGCCCGGTATTTACACCCGGGAAAACGAAAGCATTAGCGCAGTCTGAAGCCATCAATGATCGCATGTGTGAGTGACCAACGATGGGTGGTCATCCTCACTGATCTCAAAAATATGGCGGACTGTCGTGAGTAACGAACACTGATTGGTCAAATCAAAAGTTTTTTAGCTTTTTAAAAAGTAAAGGCGAAAGAATTGTTAAAGGAAGGGAGTAAAGGCGCCGACGTTAACGAAGGTAGATTTGTTTTAAATTTTGATGCAGTATTGTTCGCTTTATAATTGCAGAAAAACTGATCGTTGACGTCGCGTATATTTTAAGTGAAACAGGCAGCATATAATTTCAGTATTTCCTTATTGATTACCCTTTTTATATTAAAATTTTCAAATAAAAAGAAAGCAAAGTTTTTTGAATGCGAGAATTTTACATCATTTTATTTCAAACTCAAAATTTTTCGATAAGGTAGTTTAGTTTTATAAAGAATATTTTAAAACGTCTTGCATAGCGTTTGAGGTTGAATTTTTCCTTAAATTGAAGCTTATATTACGTATAATGACAAACCTAACATATATATGTTTGGGAAAAAGATAATTTTGTAATTAATTAAAAGTGATATTTTTCGTAAAAACATTCTTCACAAAATTATCGTGTTACCATGACAACTACTTTAAATACTTCATGTTCGGAAAATACAATGGTTTTGTCAGCAAGGCGAGGGGTTTCTGCATGCATGTATTTTTAATACTACTATAAATGCTTTTTTTAATACTACTATAAATGTATACTACTACTATAAACGTATACTACTACTAGAAAATACATGCATGCAGAAACCATCGCCTTGCTGACAAAACCATTGTATTTTCCGAACATGAAGTATCTACAGTAGTTGTCATGGTAACACGATAATTTTTTAAGAATATTTTTACAAATGAAAAATCGCCTAAAAATATCACTTTTAACATAGACAGCCCAAAACGGCGTGTAGAATGCACCAAATGCTTCCAAATGTCAACTTATATTAAGCTCGCCCTATTCCTCTGTTATTTGTCGCGCGCGCAAGCACTCAATTGAAAAGCAGTGTTGATATATATATATAGATTATATTTAACAAATATAAAACATTTTCCGTGTTGATATAACTATATATCAATACGGAAAAAATGTTTTATATTTTTTTTATAATATAGCAATGTCAAAAGCCCGAAGAATAAGAAAAATTTCCGTGTTTACAAGCGGCGGAAAATTTCCCGTGTTGACATGGAGTTATATCAACACGGCTCTTAGCCAATTAGCGTTCAGAATTTACAAATACTATATTATAACTATATATATCAACACTGAACAGGTGGGCAATTTGTCGACGCTGACCAAAAATAGCGGCTCATTTCTTTTTGAGTTGCCATTTTCGCGTCGAAGAGCAAAAATATAGACTGTCGGAGAATATTTTAGCTGTTTACTATCAAATATGTTTGTCAAACAGTTCATAATCTCACTGAGGAAGGCCAACGGTTTCTGAAAAGCTAAAGTACGTCGAAATCAGCGTTGGAATAGACTATATTTTCACCGGGGAAACATGAACTAAATAGATATTGACATCAATACTAAATTTCTCTCGTGCCTACAGAGCTAGTTGGATTAAAACAGATGTTAAGAAGTAAGTGAAAATGTGAATTTTGTGAATTATACTTTCATTAAAAAGTTTCAGAAGGGCTGCTAGTGTCAAACTACACGTGTGACAGAGCTGTCAGTATACCCATATTTCAATGTTTATGTTGAAATGGCCCATCTTCTTTGAGGTATAGCTTAAAAATTAGGGTATGCTCATCACTTGAAACTAGCTTTAAATCAAAGTTTTATCTATAGTCTTTTTATTAGAATTGAAGTCATTCATGGAAAAAATGTGCCAGAGGGTTGAAATTGCCCTTGTAAATGTACACTATTTTTGATATGTTTGGGTTAGTATTTTGAAAAGGTGTTCTGGAAGAAAAATATGTCTTGAACAATACTGGTTGACCCTTAAATTATGACTAGTGTTGTGTAAATCACAGAAAATTGAAAAAAGTCTGGTCCATACACAATATTTTGGATTCTATGAGGTCCCAAATGCGGCTTATTTCAATGTTTAATCTGTTTACGTGGAAAAACATAGAAAATTGAATAAGTCAAGAATTTGACTATGCTCATCACCCAAAACCAGGTTTTTCTAATTGCTTTTTCACCTGGGTTTGTGGCAATACCAGTTATGCGACCACGAAAAATGCGCGCGGCACTTTTTTTGGACACTGAAGATGACAACATTTGATGTTGTTATATATTGCCATCCTCTTATCATAGTATAACTTAACTTATTTTAGTGAGTTTGTTAAAGAATTGTGCTCACTATATGCCTGTAGCATCTAAAAAAAATTTCATAGCATTAGATGATAAATTTAAGTTCTGTTTTCTTTTATTTTTAGGTGATAGTATCTGTTCACATGTGTGTTGGTATCAAATTTTGCACAAGATTTAATTATTATTTCACATTCCTTTATTGAAATATTCAAATAAATAGAATGTGACATCAAGCTGGAGAACTAAATACTGTTTCCAAACTTGTTTTTGTAAAAATAGAAAATAACAACTTATTATGTGTTGTTCTAATAAAAACTATGGTTTTTGATATGCATATTTAATTTTTGAAATTACATTTCATTCTTTGTTAAAATGTGTACCAGGAATACTGAAATCTTTCAGATCAGCTAACAATACCTTTGTAACTTATATAGCCAAGTGTTCTGTCTATTTCTGTTCAGATTAATCAAATGATGGGTAAAATATTAGATTAGATTTTTTCAAAAAAAATGAGCTTGCCTGTTTTCAAAGCGTAAAAAGCACTAAAATAGAGTAAAAGTACTTATTTTCAATATAAAACCTTTGGAATGCATAGCTTAATGTTTTCCACTAAATATTACAAAGTCTTCGTTCATTAAAATGTTGTTTTATCAGTTTTAAAAGCAAATAAATTCACGAAACACTCCCAATAAATGTCGCCATATTGATTTTCTTCGCGGATGCTCAGACAAATTGCCCACCTGTTTCAACACTGCTTTTCAATTGAGTACTTGCCATAGATATAGGAGATCTAGATTGCTAACGCATACCTAGCGCAGGTGGGGCCTACATGATAAATCCAAGATGGCGGTACAACAGGGCAAAAAGACTATAGATTCTATTACGAAAATCAGGATTTTTGCATTTTTTGCCGTCGCATTGTTTTGAAACCTATTCGGTCAAATTTTATGGTAAAGAGAAACTTACCGCGAAGATTTTGAGCATATATATGATTGAATTGGATGAAAAATCGCAAAATTATCCAGCGATAAAAGTTCGTGTGAAATGGTCAGTTGGTCAGTTGGAGCGTTTTATTGCCAGAAATACTGTGCTATGTTAACATCTAGCCTTGTGAATGGTGTTTTATACTTGCATCTCTCATCATCATCTGCTCTGTCCTCATAATTATGAAAAATGAACTGTTATGTACCCCCCCCCCCTTGCTTGTTAGAGAAGTAAACTGATGAGAGCACTGGATGAGGGTCTATCATCTATGGTCTGTTATAATTTGCTTTTTATGCAAATAGTGAGCAAAAATTAAAGCAAAACTGTACAAGTTACATATGTAGTACTATATCAGTACTATACACGAACTTTTATCGCTGGATAATTTTGCGAGTTTTCATCCAATTCAATCATATATATGCTCAAAATCTTCGCGGTAAGTTTCCCTTTACCATAAAATTTGACCGAATAAGTTTCAAAACAATGCGACGGCAAAAATTGCAAAAATCCTGATTTTCGTAATACAATTTATAGTCTTTTTGCCCTGTTGTACCGCCTTCTTGGATTTATCATGTAGGCCCCATCTGCGCTAGGTATGCGTTAGCAATCTAGATCTCCTATATCTATGGTGCTTGCGGCGCGCGACAAATGACAGAGGAATGGGGCGAGCTTAATATAAATTGACATTTGGAAGCATTTGGTGCATTATACACGCCGTTTTGGGCTGCCTATGCTTTTAATTACAAAATTATTAATTTCCCGACAAATTATATATGTTAGGTATGTTATTATACGTAATATAAGCCTCAATTTAAGGTAAAATTCAATCACAAATGCTTCGCAAAACGTTTTAAAGTCACTAGTGTTCTTTATAAAACTAAACTTCCTTATAAAATGGCTGTATCGATAAACTTTTGAATTTGCAATAAAATGATTTCAAATTCTCGCTTGCAAATAACTTTTCTTCCTTTTTTATTTAAAAAATTCAATATCATAAAAACGGTTTCTTATGTTTCTATTTTTCCTGTCTAACATTGCTATATTTGATATCTTTCTAATTTCGCACTACCATCAACTAGACTTTCGGAAACACACTAACACTTTCCGTTTTCTTTTTTCACAGCACACGCTGCCCAATCTGCCGTGAGAGTTTTGCGCACAAACTTGAACGACGACCACTGCCAAATTCACGAACACGTTCGGGAAAATAACTATGGATGAACAGCCAGTAGCAAGACTTTCATAAACTTAAGACAAATGTCGTAGAATTTGAATTTCTGGGTAACCTCGGCTATTCACTTCGTTACTGTAAGTATTTTATTTTACTTGAAACAGCTATCATCGTGGTAACCTCAAATTGTTTTTATTTCCGATGTTATACACTCAGATGAAGATATTAGATATATGTTTGTGATATTGTCTCTGAGTACGTCCACACCGGGCAAGCTGAAAAGATTATTTGACTGCGTTGGAAATCGTTCATGACATTAAAAAATGATGAAAATTTCTGTATTTAATAGTTGAAAATTTCTTCGTCTTAATGTTCCTGAAGATTTTTAAGAGCGGCTCCAAAATTATACAGTCCGTTCTGGGAGTAATTATTGTACATTAGTCTCTGCGATGCGTGATACAAGCATTTTAATTAGGATCTACATTCTTCCAAAGCCCCGAAGCATGAAAATATTATAGTCGTCACCATTTCGTTTATAATGTTGTAGTAAATAGCATTTGGAGACAAGTAGTAATTATTATTTGGACACATTTATTAACGTTAAAACTTTACATACATGAAAAATGGATATTAAATTAAGAATATACACCTATAAATGAAGGACAAATAAGGTTGGTAGTATAGTACGTAAACAGGACACGAATCGTATTTTAAGACCAACCCAAGAATGACAACAACCCAAGAATGAGATGCAATCATCTACACACTGATATATTTGAACACATATTAACATGAAAGCAACAAATACTAATATAAAAGCAACAATCTTGGTCGTAGGAACGACACTTGGAGAAATAAGTCCTCCAAGAGCCCTCCATTGTATTGACGTCAAAGGTAGATTCAAGCTTGGAAAGGTAGTGAGAATACTCAATACGAAAGGAAAGACTATAAGTTCCAAAGGAAAACAACCCAGTTGAAAAACTAGTCTCTAAAAAGGGAAGTTCTGCAAAGATTTGGAGTTACTATGCTTTGTTGGTTTGTACGAGTGCGAGACACGGAGACAGATAGACATCTGATCATAAACGCATTGTATAAACACTTGAAATAGAACAGAAGGTCCTTTACATCCATCCAGTAATATACTGGAAGTAATTTGAGTCGTACAGGATAAGACAAGTCAAAGTCTTAAATCGACAAGAACGCTAAGTTCCCCGACTGGGAATGAGTCCTTACAGGAAATAATTTTTTTCTTCTGTATGTGTTCAACCTGTTCACCCGTTTCGGGTGCATGCTCCTCCAAGAAAATTTTAAATTCTGAATCTCTAAATTTGAGGGTATTGTACAGCAAAATACACGTGCTGCAAAGCATAGTTTCCTAATTCCTTTATTCGTTCCCTGATGCCAACTCCCTTAGTAATCTCACTTATCTTATCAGTGAGGTATGGGCTCTTTGCACGATTTTCTCTCCTGTAAGGTAATTCCTGTGTCGATGTAAACATCAGTTTATGTCGATGTAAACATTTGTGTCGATGTAAACATTCCGCTTCTCATTTATTTAGATCCAGATGGGACGTTTGAGTACAATGACTTGATCCACCGCATTGTTTCTTCATTTTATACTAGTTTAATTAGTGCATGAATGTAGCTTTTAGGAAGGCGAAAATTATGTAATCACGATATCATATAGCGAAATGTATAATTGTGGAAAATCAATATTGTAAAAATCTTTAAGTATAGTTGTATATTCACATGTAAACAGGGAATTATAGTAGGAATGAATATGGAAAACTTATCTTAGGCTGCTTTTAGAGTAGTTCATTGGGACGGATTGACGAAATTAACAAAATCCTTTCAAACTATTTTTTAATTTTCTGTCATTGCACTGATACAAGTGTTGATAACTATTGTACCAACTGATTTCACTTTTCTCTACTGGAATCAGGGCCGTAGTTCACCCATAAGTAATTCCAGGTAAACGATATATTTTAGTGATCTAGACAATAAATCAGGCAAATTTTAATTGCATTGACAGGCAAAGCGGAAGTTAAAAATGACCACATGCCAAGAATGCCACATTTTAATTGCATTTTCATCATTTCCGAGGCTCTAATATTAAAAATAATTCATTCAACTTTCACATTTACACTCACTGCCCCACGAAAAGGTCCTAGCTACTTCCCTGATTGGTTTCCTCAGTTTCCTATGGAAATTGCCGATTTCAGATTTAAATTGAAATGTAAACATGACACATGCAGTTTAATTGAAGTAGGTAATTTGTTTTTTACGGAGCTATTGAGGTTTATATATTCATGTCTTTGAGGTTTATTTATGTCTCAGTGGGTGACACACATTAAGAAGTTACGTGACTTTAAAAAACTGGATATGTTAGAAAGAATGACAATCAACAGTATTTAACTGTATGTTTCAGGACGATCTCTATGTTGGATCGGTCACCGAACTTGGTGGGCCAAAAGAAAAAAATAAAATAATATTAACAGTATCATGTTATATGCAGTTCGTTTCTCAAGGTGATTGAGATCACGTGAACTGGTAGTGAAAATCGCCAATAATCTTAAACCAGACTTATATCGAATAAGTAATACATTGTAAGCAATTGATATAGCTACAATCCTGGACAAAACCATCTGCGACACTTTATCAATACATTCCTATGTGGCTTTTTTTACCAATTAGACCGGAATAATTTATCCTTTGCCTCCCTCCACCCCCCAAAACAATGTTGGACGTTTTAACCGTATTCTATACGAATGCAATCAACATTGATTGGTGGGGTGTAAGGGAGAGGTTTCCTAAATTTGCGATATTACGAAATTTGGGCAAATAATTGAAAGTGTCGCAGATGTTTTGTCCAGGATTGAAGACTTGCACCAAAATATATTCGCCAATACCTGTAACGTACCAAGTAAAAATTAACTGAAATGCTGAACTCCCAGGATGAAACATTTTCGGTATTATTTTGTTTTCACATACTGAAAACAAGAAAAGTTTTGGGCATCTTGCTTGGGAGGAAGTAAAATGTTGAAATCTTTTATTCTAATATACTGAACAATATACGTGAAAAGTTTCAACAAGTATGAACTTCCTGGCAGTACCGTATTTTCCGTATCTGGACCGGTGTCCCGGATGTCGTTTATCTGGCGGGAAATTTTTGCTTTGCGAAACAGAAAAAATTTTTGCTTTTTAATTTTCCAATTGTGTGTTATTAAAATTTGAAGATAAAAATTTCAAACAACCAAATTGTTTTTGATTGAGCATGCATGCCTACCGTATATTGTTACCCAGTGAAACTGACGATAGTCGATTTAATTCGCGCTCACAGACTCAGTTTGGCCATATAATAAACCGATCATTGACCTCGCTTGTTCGCGGTCTGTACTGTGAAATATCAGAACTCTGTTTTTTTGCATGGACCTCACTCCTTCGTCGCTCAATCCATACTAAAAAACCTCGCTCTGATATATCACAGTTTTTCAAACCTTTATGAGAGCCAAAAACCGTCTAAAACGTTTAAAAGAATGGAGCAAAGTCGCCGACGTTAATGAAGGTAAGTTTGTTTTTAATATTGATGTATTGTTTGCTTTTATAATTGCTTTTAGAAACTGATAGGATCGTTGCGTATATAAGTGCAAAAAGGCAGCATATATTGCAGTGTATTTTTATTAATTACCCTTTTTTTGTATATTAAAATATTTAAATAAAGAGGAAAGCAAAGTTATTTTCATGCAAGAATTTAAAATCAGTTTATTTCAAACTCAATGTTTACCGATAAAAGGCAGTTTACTTTCAAGAACATTTTAAAATGTTTTGCGAAGCGTTTGTGGTTGAATTTTAAATTAAATTAAATTCAAGCTTATGTTATACGTATAATAACATACCTAGCATATATATGTTTGGGAAATTAATCATTTTGTAATTAAAAGTGATATTTGAGGGGGCGGATTTTTCAATTTTTGAAAACTATTCTTAAAATTATCGTGGTACCATGACAACACTCCATGTTTGGAAAACATAATGGTGTTGTCAGTAAGGCGAGGGTTTCTGCATGCATGTATGTTCTAGTTATATTATTTTTGACTAAAAAATTACAAATTTTGTCTTCGAAGCGTTGATTGATAATTTATTGGCATTGAGCCATTTCACAACCTTATTCATTTCATTTTTTTATTGTACTATACAAGGTTTTCAAGCACGAATTTGAATAGAAAGCATTCGTATCATCTGCATATAGTATACGAACGAAAGTATATCACTACAGCTTTCGATGTCGTTGATGTATAAAAGAAATAGCAATGGACCAATAATTTAACCCTGTGGGACTCCAGTATATAGTGACATTCATTTTAATTGACCTATATAATGCATTAAATAAAGCTCTGCAATACATAGTCCAATCTACTAATTGGTGAAAATCAGTAAAATCAAAATAATAATGTTCGAATTGATGGTAATTCTACTAACCAACGTCCGAATAATGAACCTAATAGCAATAAACTCATAATTACGTTCTCTGTACCCTATAACACTAATATCACTCATATGGGATCTATCTTGCGTAAACACTCGCATTTTATTCATAAAGACCCAACACTGAAGCTGCTGTGGCCCGAACCACCTACAACCGCAACCATAACATTGAGACTATTGATGACCGCATAGTTAACTCTTACAAAATTAACACCAACCTGACGAACAAAATTACCACCAACCACAATTGACAGCGGGTTCGACATGGAGAGATGCGTTCATTGGTCGTGGGAATACTGGATATTTAGGCCATATAGCAACAGAAACCCCACGTTTTGAATACAAAATGCATGACAACTTGCAATCGCAGCTGTGAATAACCATTGAGCAGACATTGTTGCTTAAAGATTTAATCGTCTTGATTGGCACTGAGAAAGGATTAACATTGACATCAACAGCCATTTTTTATCATATACCATTCCTGAAACCACTCAAATATAAACTTACGTCCTTGGACATGTACTGCTGTTTGCAAGCTACGTACCATTAGGCGTGCGATTCTTTTCATGTATGTTTTCGTTTAAAACGTACAGGTTTGACAGGAAATCGTTAACGTTTTAAAAGCAACCAATCAAAGTTTGCCATGATGTTAGCAAAGTTTCTCATGGTCACCGCCACTCCGCCCACACGTTTAGACGTGTTATTAGCACATTACAGGCATACTGGTAAATACAAGGGCGATAATTACTAACTTGATACATAGTTATTAATTCCAAGGGAGAAAATCTAGACCTGTGCTGAGAAAACGTCTAAACATGTGAGTAATGACCATGAGAAACTTTGCTAAGATCATTGCAAACGTTGATTGATTGCTTTGAAAACGTTAACAATTTCCGGCCAAACCTGAACGTTTTAAACGTAAACATACATGAAACAAATCGCACGCCTAATGGTAATCTGAGATCGGGCTCTATTTTACAAATATAGCCTCACACAAACCTTAATTCGATAGCTTTCCACCCGCGGCAAAGATTATATTTAGAATCCAATCAAAACGTCGCAGGAGAAATTTAAATTTCACACAACGACAACAACAATCTAATTATAGTTGTGATCACTGTAAAATATATCATTAACAATAGTATAATCTAATGACAGATTAAAAAATCTTTTGTCTCATAGACCATATAGGCATGGACTTTTGTTAAGGTTTGCCTTAAGCCTATTTATTTATAGGCCTGAACGCAGGTTTGCCTAATGGTAGCTTGCAAACAGTAGTAATGGCAGTAGTTTTATATTTTCTTCAACAACTTCTGAATCCTTTAATTAATTTTAATTAATGCATGTCAACAACATATTATACCTTAGGCCTATTTTATACGTTGAATTTTGGTCGCGTCGAATGCAATTAAGACAATAGATACTGAGATGATAAACCTCATCAAAACAGTGAAGTTCTTTAGTTCAGTTTAATCTGAATCTGAGTCAAATATAACTGTTGGTTGTGTCTGGTTCGGTGTCTTCTGCTGGAAGAACAGGTGGGTCATTTTCGTCAGAAAATATATAATTTAAAAGGTCAAAAGATTCAAAATTTGTGAATTCCTCCATTTTGAGAATTTTTACAGCAATAAAGAAAATAAAATTCAAAGTTTGTATCCTGAATGCTGATTGGCTAGTTGTAAATACTAGACTGATTTTCATTGGCTGTGGACAAGGGTGCGATTACAGCTCAGAAAAGGTGCGATTGAAGCTCAAATCACACTCCTGTAAGCCAATGAAATTGCAGTATTTGCCACTGATTATACAGAAGATAAATAATTAATAAATAATTGTACTCCTCACAACCAATCAGCATCGAGTAATTTTGTCATGCTAATAATAAATCATAAAATTACAAACATTTTATATTAGTTAAAAGATTTAGTCAAATAGTATAGATTGGATATACTGAGTCAGTCTTCTCAATCAATACAAGAGCAAATCTTACTGTGGTGATGCGTTGCGATTATAAACATGCCACCAAAGGCAAAGCAGGCTCTGTAGCTTAGGCTTAGGCTCTTTATAGAAGGCCCAGTGTAAGATTAGCTTTGCTAAAC
This sequence comes from Paramuricea clavata, assembly GCA_902702795.2. Classification (NCBI taxonomy): domain Eukaryota; kingdom Metazoa; phylum Cnidaria; class Anthozoa; order Malacalcyonacea; family Plexauridae; genus Paramuricea; species Paramuricea clavata. The sequence goes on from CACRXK020002253.1 coordinate 41,199, forward strand.
TGGTTTTTGTAATACCTTTTTTAATTAAAGTCTATTATTATCATTATTATTATTATTATTATTATTATTATTATTATTATTATTATTATTATTATTATTATTATTATCAAAATATAAAGAATTAATTAGGGAACAAAATGAACATTTCAACTCAGTAAAATTTGTAAATCTTTCGATTAGTTCTCTTGGTGTTTTCAGTAAAGAATGTTCTACTTTCATAGAAATGCTTAATGATTTTGGTTTTCAAAAGCAACATCAGAATTACTGTATTAGAAGAATGACGACGATTGCAATCCGAACAACATATTATATATTTTGTTGTCGAAACAAGGAATGGACGAATCCGGAACTGTTAAGTGTTTAAACGTTGTACTGTTATTTTGTTATCTTAATAGTATAATATTGCATATATAATCAGTGATTTAAGTAGCCAGTTGTAAATTACCTGATACAAGTGAGATTTGCAATTGTATATATAAGCTAAATATCCATTTAATAAAGTTTTCATTATTATTAGCCTCTGTATATGTTTAAAACTCATATATAGATAACGGACTAATGTTATTGTCCATTTTTAGGTGAATGTAGCGTGAAAAAGTAGGACTCAATATTACAATAAAATCAGCTGTTACACGAACCCTTTTCTCGCTTATATTCAGACCAATACAGCAGGATCGTCGGGGCCGTAGGGGTTATAGCTCAACGGAATAATATCGATATCACTGACACCAATAACAAGGTTCTTTTTGTCAAATATATATTTTATAATATTGTGCGTCCTCGTGCGTAGCTATTGATAGATGCAAACGCTCTCACTAACCACAGTGAACTCTACTAAGACACGTCTCATGCTAATTAAATTATGCTGTTGTGCATTGTTCATCAATGGTTCATTGTGTGCTCTCATGTGACCATCACGTGCAATAATCGCGCATAACTCTAGTATTATTTCCGTGTATAACACAGCTCTCAATAAAATCACCTTAAGTGCACGAAGTATTTTCGCGACGACTTAATTTAAATGTTGGCTACATATAATATACAGGGTGTCCCAAAAAAACACGAAAACTATTGAAATGAATGTATTGTTAGAATTTGAATGCCTCAGCACTCTGTTGATCCCACACGTGCATCAAAGCTTGACGTAAGTAAATTTTTATGCATAAAGAAACCGTTTAAGAAACTGTTTTAAATTCCCAAGAGCAGAAAATCGTGCGCTTTACAAAGATATTTTAATTTCTTAATAAGTCAATATTTAATATATGCACCCTTGTCAATATTTTACGCATCTTTGCGTTCAGCTTAGTGCTAGGGCACTCAAATTTTAACAATACGTTATTTCAATGGTTTTGCGGGTTTGTTTGGGACACCCTGTGTAGAGTACTCCAGCGGTAAAAACAGACACACTAGACGACAACTGAGTAGAGAGATGCCTGCGGTGGAATCCAGTCCAGTTTCACGCTATGCATATATATACAGTAGTTTACTTAATTGTTTCCTACTGTACCTTCGATTAAATTATAATAACTCCACCTCTCTAGCTATTAAACCTTCTTCTTCAATAACTCCTGAAGCAACAAATAAATACGACAATAAATACGACACAAAGATTTTCTCCCCTTGACAAACTATAGAGGAAATATAGGGGCATGTAGCCAATTTTTGCACACTTCTAATCCGTCCAAGGTGAAGGATTTTTTAATGGTTTATTTAAGAATAACAAGATGAGTCCTTATTTAAAATAGGAAACCACGCCTGCTTTACAGAACAAAGAACTTGGACACAAGTGTCTTGTTTTTGTTCTTGTTTATGGCCATAAGCCAATACATATTACATTACATTACATTGCATTACATTACATATAATATTCTTGGAGTTGACTATATATACGTGTGATTGACACAAGGTATTCCGTTTATTCGTTTCGCCCCAATATATATATGACGACATACAGCATTGAAATAAAGTGAAAACAGTCCTCGCCAACCGTTGCAAACGGAGCTCAAGTTCATAGAAGGTAGAAAAGTTTACAAGAGCAACCGAAAAGGCCCAACCAAGGTAATGTTCTTCAATCACTTATAGTCTCAGTTTACATATTGTATTTGTTATTTATTAGCTAGTTTACGGGAACTAACACTTTCGAACACGCTGGTTCCAATCCGAAAAGTTCCCGCTCCGTAGACTCGATCGCATGCAGTTTTCTTACAAACTGCTATTTTATCTTCAATAATTTCACAGCAAATTTTTTCATTGTTCAACAACACGGATCGATGACGATACACGATTATGTCACTCAAAAAGACCAATTTCTATTAACCAATCTTCCTTTTAACAAAAGAGCGGTTTTGCTCGAATCATTTTGAGTTATGTAATCTTATGCGTGTTGGACGTAAGCCGCAACATATCTTGTCTACAACTTTGAGAAGGTATACAGATAATTCTTTCTGAAATCCTTAGTTCTGGCTCTATCTCTATAAAATCACAAGGGCGTTAATGTTAAGTGTTTGGGCTATGACACTGGGCTGAGAAATAATTCCTTATATGCGCGATCAAAATGTTTTATACAAACATTTAAATTCCAACACAGTTTCGGAGACGTAATTGAAGAGATACTTTAATACCATTGCATTTGAACTACAGTATTACATCAGTTGGTGTCATGCTGTGCGATAAGCGAATATTATTGGAAACAGGGCTGCCATATACGTTGAAATAACCAAATAAACAGCTCATGCACACATGTACATTTCTCCACTTCGTCGTAAGTTTGCCTTGATCGCGTATGAAGTTTTTTACGGACAAAATATCAGAAATCCGTAAATCGATCTTACGTGCCACAAAACTTGGCCACGCGCAATCATATTAATGTTATGAGCTGTACAATGAAAAGCAAAACATAAATCATAGTTAATAGAGATAAATCGAAAACAAAATCCTTTACATTTATGTCGAAGTACACATAAAATTAAGACATAGACTCGTACATTTAAAACACGAGGAAGTTGATTCAAATAAAACATGAGGAAGCGGAAATGAATATGCAAGAAGCGGAAGTGAATCATTGCGATATATGTGAACAGCTAGCTATTCTATTGTTTTGTATTTGTAATGTATGGCGTGTGTAGGACCGAGAATATATGTGAACAGCTAGCTATTCTATTGTTTTGTATTTGTAATGTATGGCGTGTGTAGGACCGAGAATATATGTGAACAGCTAGCTATTCTATTGTTTTGTATTTGTAATGTATGGCGTGTGTAGGACCGAGAATATATGTGAACAGCTAGCTATTCTATTGTTTTGTATTTGTAATGTATGGCGTGTGTAGGACCGAGAATATATGTGAACAGCTAGCTATTCTATTGTTTTGTATTTGTAATGTATGGCGTGTGTAGGACCGAGAATATATGTGAACAGCTAGCTATTCTATTGTTTTGTATTTGTAATGTATGGCGTGTGTAGGACCGAGAATATATGTGAACAGCTAGCTATTCTATTGTTTTGTATTTGTAATGTATGGCGTGTGTAGGACCGAGAATATATGTGAACAGCTAGCTATTCTATTGTTTTGTATTTGTAATGTATGGCGTGTGTAGGACCGAGAATATATGTGAACAGCTAGCTATTCTATTGTTTTGTATTTGTAATGTATGGCGTGTGTAGGACCGAGAATATATGTGAACAGCTAGCTATTCTATTGTTTTGTATTTGTAATGTATGGCGTGTGTAGGACCGAGAATATATGTGAACAGCTAGCTATTCTATTGTTTTGTATTTGTAATGTATGGCGTGTGTAGGACCGAGAAT